>CAUYQG010040793.1:0-19344 GCA_963574415.1 Tarsius wallacei
AAATTTAGCAATGAATTTCAAAATCTAAATAAAAAAGAACAAAGCCATGAATTTCGCAGCAACCTGGATGGAACTGAGTCTATAATACTGAGTGATCTTTCACAGCAACAAAGATCTGAGTATCACATGTTCTCACTCATAAGTGGACCTTGAACATCTATCATAATACTATAAGAAAAGGATTGACGGTGGTGGGAATCTATGGGGGGGCAGGGAGGGCAAGGGTGGTGGGATTAACGGTAGTAAATATCTGTCTGGGGATGGGGGACACCCCTTATTGACAAGGGTGCCTGAACGATGCATATTTGTATACCTAACCCTTAACTGTAACCCATAATTTTAAAATAAAAAATATATTTAAAATAAAATGAAATAAAATTTGTTAGTTAAAACTCTTTTAAGAGATGACATAAAACAAGACTCTGACTCAAAAAAAAATTAAATAAATATATAACACAAATGAAGAAACTTAAAATTAAGACAATAACTTACAATAAGAAAGGGTAAACAGTTGTCTCACTGAACCCCACCGTATATTTGAAGTATTGGAATAAAACAAGGAAATAAAAAAAAACTTCTTCAACATTTATCTCTCGGTTATGTTCTCTATGGATATTATTTTTATGGAATAATTCTTTTCTCATTCTGAAGACAATTTATTTGCCTTTATATTGTATTTATCAAATGTAAGTTGCTTGCCTCACAACGTTCAGTACAGCAACCCTTCAAAGAAAGACCCGATTTCTCTCTCCATGTGAAAAATCCAGATACCCACAGAAGGAAATGCTTTGGGTAATCTAAGGTAATTTTTCTGTAATTTTGTGAGTAGGGAAGAAGGAAGCAGAAGTAGGCAGTCCTCACAATGCAGAGTCAGCCAAACCTAGTAATTGTCTTCCATGGTCTCTATTTGTATATAATAATTCCTTTGCAATGTTGAATGTAGAAAGTAAAAAAAAGCTGCAACTTTACTGCTAATAAAAATAATAAATATTAGTGACTTCCATCTCTGCTATCTTTGGTTATTTCCCCTGGCATAGAAGAATTCAATTGTCACTCTAAATAGCACACTTATTTTCTTATGGCTTAGAGAATCTGTCAGTCATAGCGTGTGTGTCAATGACAATATCATCTAAAATGTAGAAAGCAATTTTCAGTTTATAAATATTTATTTTCATAATTACAATCTTTGTTTGTTTAGGTCAGCCTAGGTGGTCAGTACCAATTCAAGAATCAGAAAAAAACACATATACACATAAAAATGTGTCATATCATGGGATTTACAAGACTGTTGAAGCTTATTTATAAATTTCTCAGGATGTTATTGAATCTAAAATGAGAAATCCCAGGTTATGCTAGAATTTAGTCCTCGTAAAGGTAATGTGTGTGTCTATTCTATTCACAACTGCAAGCCCAGACACTAGCCAGTGTCTAGCATAAACAGGGTCTTGAAGAAATGTATATGTTGATGATAATTATAGTTCATTTAATAGTTACTATATTCATGTTATAAGAAATTATTATTATTCTCATTTTATATATGAGAAAGCTAAGGGTCAGACGTGATGAAGATGAAATTGATTTTCTAACAAATATTATTTATTTAAGAGTATAGTTAATGTATTTCATTTTCAGGTAAAAATTAAGATAGCATGTTTCAATGATAGTCTATTATTATTATTGTAACTAAATTATTAGGTTCTTATGTGAGTATGTTTATAATTCTCTAATATAGTAAATTTATGCCTGATCACTTAGCTTGTCTATTTCCTTGGCGAGATAGTAAGAATAAAATAGCCCTTAGTGACGCTGTAATATGGTAATAGTCTAGAAAAGAGTATACATTTCGAACAATTGTATTTCTAAACCCATGCTAAATATTTAATATTGGAATAATTATAGCTGTGTAGCCTTGTATTTATTTAATAGACACTTTATAAAGACTAGTATATGTAAGAAAAATAGCATGGTAGTTGTCACGGACCAGTTACCAAATTAGTAAGCAAAAATTTAAAACAGTGGAAAAGTAGTGCCAGGCACAGTACTGGTGATGTCAAATGACTTTATCAAAATTTGCTTTGTATAAAATATTAACTTTGCATTCCACATTTGCTAAAAAAAAAAAGACTTATAAGTTACAAATACGGGGGGGAAGATGGGTGAAAAAAAAATGAGCTACAAATACTACTATATAATTCTAAAACGATAATTTCAAAATATTTAAAGTTCAGCATACATACTCAAATTTTTACTATTCTCAGAATTTTAAAGTTGTGGAATTTGCTTAATTAAAAAGCTGTATAAGATAATCAATGCTTATAAGTTATTAAGCTTTGGGCCATATCAGATGAACTAAATTTAAATATGCATTTATTATATTTGAGGACTTAATGACTCCTTATATAATTAATTTTTCAGGAATTGACTTTTTGGAATAGCAACACACCACAATTAACCTCAAAAGTCTTTGCTTTAATACACACACACACACACACACACACACACACACACACATACACTACTATCAACAACTTCTCACTGTTGCTTATTCTTAAATATATTCCTTTATTTACCCCTCAAGCATAAATGAGAAATGTCGTCTCTCTTAAACTTTGTAATAACCACTCTGCAAAATACAGCCTATACCTAAATTGTCCAGCTAGAGGCATAAAAGATGATGATTGGATAAGTGGTGGCGAAATGGCCTTGAAGCATATTTTTAATTTTATATCTCTGCTTTGCTTTTAATTTCCTCTCATGTGATCATTGGTCCATTCAAAATCCTGATGATATTTTGATTACATTCACTTAAGGATTAAGAACCTGTCGCATGGTTTAGTGGCTTTTCTTGCCTTTTGGTTCAAAAAACACTCAGACAAACAAGCAAAATTAACAGCATGGCACACACACGTACACACAAGTGCGTGCATACACATTCCAGTGGACTTCTTTAACCCTAGTAAGTCCTCCTATCCATAGAAATATATTCTTTTTACTGGTATATAGTTCATATCACTCAAAAAATACTTTATTAAACCATACCTTATCTGACATTTACATACTAAAATGACTATAAAAATAAATAAATATAGATATAAATATAAAATTACAGGATAATTTTTTGGGAGATACAAATGGAGCTCAGTATATGACATGTTGGCTTATATACTTTTAGTGAGGTGAAGAGGTCCAGTGGGCAGTTAGATATAAGAGATGAAAAGGTCTGGCAAAATATGTAGAATCTATAACATTGATTTTGATCTGTTATCATAAAGCCAGTAACTAAAGAGAGGAATACATTTAAACTGAAAGTAAAGATAAAAGTAAACCTCTACAAAAAAAGCAATATTTAAGAATCAACAACTCATTACCACATGGAATATTGATTACATCCTTGGCCATAAATCAAGCATAAACAAATTTCTTAAGATCGAAATACTGCTGTGCACCTTCTCAGGCCACAGTAGATAAAAATAAATATCAGCGCCAACAAAATGTCCCCCAAAGCCACAGAGACATGGACACTAAATAGCATGATGCAGAACAACTCATAGGTCAACAAAGAAATCAAAACAGAAATTAGAAGATTCCTGGAAACAAATGAAAATGAAGAAACATCTTACCAAAACCTCTCTGGGATGCCATGAAAACAGTTCTAAGAGAGGAATTGATATCTCTTTGAAAACACATCAAGAAAATTAAATTAACAGCCTAACAAATCACCTAAATGAGCTGGAAAGATAAGACCACCAAAACCCTAACTTTAGCAGAAGAATCCAGATTACCAAAGTAAAAGCCTAAATACAGGACATAAAGATAAAAATATCATAGAAAAAAATTCCACAAAACAAAAAGTTGTTTATTTGAAAGAATAAATAAGATTGATGAACCCATAGTCAGAATGACCAAGAAAAAGAGAGAAAAATCCCAAATAAATACAAAAGACTAAATCACAAATGAAACTGAAGAAACACAAAAGATTAACACAGATTACTATGCACACATGTAAGGAAACACACTCGATAGCCTAAATGAAGTGGAGGACTTTCTGACATCACAAAAGATCCCAAGGTTGAAACAAGAAGAAATTGAAGCACTAAATGGATCAATTAACAACCCAAGGAATTGACTTTGTCATAAGAAAACTATGTTTAAAAAAAAAAAAAAAAAAAGGAACCCTGGACCAGTTAGCTTTCCAGAGAAATTCTAAAACACATACAAGAAGGAGCTGATACCAATCCTACTGAAAGTAGTTCAGCAATTGAGAAAGATGGACTTCTCCCCAAATCATTTCACGAAGCTAACATCACACTAATACCCAAACCAGGCAAAGACTCAACAAAAAAAGATAACTATAGGCCATTATCCCTGATGAACACACATGCAAAAATTCTTGACAAGATTCTATCAAAAAAATCATCCACCATGAACAAGCAGGCTTCTTCTCTGGGATGCAGGGCTGGTTCAATATCCACAGGACCATAAATGTAATTAAATATATCAACAGATGTAAAAATAAGAACCACATGATTATATCCTTAGATGCAGAAAAAGTTTTTTTATAAAATCCAGCATCCCTTCTTGATGAAAACCCTTGAACACCTAGGCATAGAGGGAAAATACCTAGAAGTAGTAAGCACCATCTATGATAAACCCACAGCCAGCATGTTGCTAAATGGACAGTAGCTGGAAGCATTTCCCCTGAAAACTGGAACACGACGATGCTGCTCACTCTTACCTCTCCTGTACAACATTCTGTTGGAAGTCCTAGCTAGAGCAATTAGACAAGAGAAGGAAATCAGGATATCTAATAGGAAAAGAGAAAGTTAAATTATCCCTCTTTGCTGATGATATGACCCCATACCTCGTAGATCCAAAGGAATCTGAAAAAACATCCTGTCACTGATAAAGGACTTTGGCAAAGTCTTAGGGTACAAAATAAATGCGCAAAAACAGTCACATTCTTATACACCGACAACAGACAGGCAGAGAACCAAATGGAAAGCACTATCTCATTCACAATAGTCACAAAAAAATAAAATACCTCGGCATCTTCCTAACCAGAGAGATTAGACCTTTACAATGAAAACGACACAGCACTGCTCAAAGGACTCTAAGGAGACACAAACAAATGGAAAAATATTCCATTCTTATGTATAGGAAGAATGAACATTGTTAAGATGTCAGTCCTACCAAAGACAATCTACAAATTCAACGCAATACCCGTTAAATTAAATTACCAACATCATTCTTCTCAGACCTGGAAATAATAATTCATAAATTCATATGGAAACATAAATGACCACAAATAGCCAAAACAATCCTCATCAAAAGAAACAAATGGGAGATATCACATTTCTAGACTTTAAACTTTACTATCAGTCTACAATAATCAAAAGAGCCTGGCATTGGTACAAGAACAGGCATATAGACCAATGGAAAAGGATAGAGTTTCTGGAAGCGAAATCCTAATTTCTCAATCAACTCATCTTCAACAAAACCTCTACCAACAACCACTGGGTAGAGGAGAACCTATTCAGTAAATGGTGCTGGGAAACCTGACTAACAATGTGCAGAAGATTGAAACAGGACCCCTACCTATCATCATACACAAAAATCAACTTTAGATGGATCAAAGACCTAAACATAAACCTCAAACTATAAGAATGTTAGAAAATGCAGGAGACACCCTTATGGGAATTGGAGTAGACAACCAATTCCTGATCAAAACCCCAGATATACATGCCGCAAGAGATAAGATAGACAAATGGGATTTCATTTAAATGGAAAAGCTGCTGCAAAGCGAAAGAAACCATCAAGAGAGCAGGGAGAAAGCCCACAAAATGGGAAAAAATATTTGCCAACTGTATATCTGACAAAGTCCTAACATCTAGGATCTACAAGGAACTCAAACGTGCTGAAAGGAAAAATATAAACTGCCCATTTAAAAAGTGGGCGAAAGACACGAATAGACACTTTGCAGAAGATATATGGGCAGCCAACCGACACATGAAAACGTGCTTGGCCTCACTAATCATCAGAGAAATGCAAATCAAAACCACCCCGAGATACCACCTAACCCCAGTAAGAAGGACCACCATTAATAAAACAAACAACAGATGCTGCTGAGGATGTGGAGAAAAAGAAATGCTTCTACCCTGCTGGTGGGAATGCAAACTAGTTCAATGTCTATGGAAAACAGTCTAGCAATTTCTAAAAGAATTGGAAATTGACCTTCCATATGACTCAGCAATCCCCCTCCTGGGACTATACCCAGAGGACCTCATATTATTCTACAAAAAATGATAACTGCACACACGTTTATTACAGCGCTATGCACAATAACAAAAACATGGAACAAACCATACTGCCCACAGAAACTATACTGACTAAAAAACTATAAT
This sequence comes from Tarsius wallacei, assembly GCA_963574415.1. NCBI lineage: Eukaryota > Metazoa > Chordata > Mammalia > Primates > Tarsiidae > Tarsius > Tarsius wallacei. The sequence continues at coordinate 6,402 of CAUYQG010040793.1, forward strand.
GACCAAGAAAAAGAGAGAAAAATCCCAAATAAATACAAAAGACTAAATCACACATGAAACTGAAGAAACACAAAAGATTAACACGGATTACTATGCACACATGTAAGGAAGCACACTTGATAGCCTAAATGAAGTGGAGGACTTTCTGACATCACAAAAGAGCCCATGGTTGAAACAAGAAGAAATTGAAGCACTAAATAGGTCAATTAATATGTGGTACATATACACAATGGAATATTATGCAGTCATAAAGAAGGACAAACATATGGACTTTGCAGTAACTTGGATGGATTTAGAGTCTATAATACTCAATGATGTATTACAGAAACAAAGAACTGAGTATCCCATGTTCTCACTCATAAGCAGACCTTGAACAATTATTATAATACTATAATAAAGGGATTGGCAGTAGTGGAAAACTGCTGGTGGGGGATGGGATTGGCAGTAGTGGGAAACTGTCCTGGGGTGGGGGTGGGTACATCTCATCAACAAGGGTGCCTGCATAATGAACATTTGTATACCTAACCCTGAATTGTACCCCACATCTTTAAAATAAAAAATTTTATATTAAAATAAATAAATGCATCACCAAAAAATAAAAAATAACATTTATCATAATAGTATAAGAAAGGGATTGGCAGTAGCAGGATACTTCCAGGGGAGGGAGGAAGGGAACACAACATCAATAAGAGTACCTGATCTCAAACCAGGTGAGATCAAAGGGAGGCCAAAACTTTAGTTGTATGATGACCACTTGTATACCTAATCCTGAATTGTACACCACATCCTTAATATAAAATTAAATTAAAAATGAAAACAAACGCAAAAAGAAAAAAAACAGTGAGAATTTTTAACATGTACCAAAAAATAGCAGTATAGTTGAATAAGAAAGTACACATTTCTAGGAGCAAAAGGAGAGCCATGGGAAGAGACATTTTCAATGTTTGGCACAGACTTCTGTTCAGGTAGTATGAATAATGAAAAGTTAGCAAGATCCTTTTCAGGATTTGTAAGACCATATAGAAAAATGAAGAAATCACTAAAAAACTATTCTTTAAGACATAGCTGAGAAGTAAAATTCCCCATGGACACCATTCCTAATTCTTGTAGTAAATTTTAATTCAAGTGAATAGCAGGTATGGGTTGAAAAACATATAATGCACAAGACGTAACAACAAAAGTATAAAAGAAATGGTTTCTATTTTTATTCTCTTATTTTCCCTACAATTTTCATTTATGGTATCAAAAAATAAAATCATGATTGTATAATCTTATATGTTGTTCAATACTATGCTACACATGTCAGCCTTCTATCCACAAATATATCAAACTTTGAATAAAAGTATTATTCTTCACCTATTATAGATATTCAAAAAATCAGTTGAAAACTGCCATATGTAATGCTATAAAAAAGCGATTGGCTGTAGTGGAAAACTGTTAGGGGGTGGGGGTTGGAACTAACAGCTGAGGGAAATTGCTAGGGGAGGGAGGAGCATACCTCATCAACAAGGGTACCTGCATGATCAATGTTTGTATACCTAACCCTGAATTGTACCCCATATCTTTATAATAATGAAAGAAAGAAAAAAGAAAGAAAGAAAAGAAAACTGCCATCTAATGGGTACAAGTGGAATTCCTCCAAATGTAGGATATTGCTGTGTACCTGAAACAGAATAATTGGAGACTAATAAAACTGACATGACTGACTAGAGTATAATTTAGAATTATGCATTCCAAACTAGTAAATGGAAGCCTCTTACAAGCTAAGCACTGTTTAAACAATAAATAGTGACAAATGGCAAACTAAGTAAACATAACTCTTGTCCCACCCCAGCTGTGGTGATATAGATAATAAAGACAAATAAACAATTTTCATAAAATGTTGTTAAAACTTTCGTGAGAGAGAACAGGACACTGAAAGAGCACACAGAAGAGACAGAACTGTGGGTTGGTTTGGGATTGCCTTGGGAAAACTATTGAAAATGACAGCTACAATAAGACCAAAATGGTGAATAGGAACTAGGCAGGCAGGCGAGTGGAGTGTATGTATACATGTGTGTTTCTGAGAGTGGATAAAGCATGTATAGGAGAGTAGTGTTTGCACAGAAACTTGCTAGGCAAAGGGAAGATTCTCAACTAAAGCAAATAAATGTGTGAGAGAGTAAAACATATTCAGCAATATTAGTTCTGTATAACTGAAGTGGGCAACGTGAGGGAAAGAGTAATCAGAGATGAGGCAAGGCAGACACCAGGAAAGACCTTACAAGGCTTATTATATAATTTTAATTTTGCCTTAGAGACAACAGTGTGTTGTTAGAGAGTCTTAAGCATTAAAATGAGAAGATGATATATGGCTTTTCAGTGGTGGCCACAGAGAACTAAATTGGATTAAGTGGGCAGGGAAATACTAAGATGTGCTTCCAGGTGACCAGTCCAAAGGAAGGACTGGTATAATGGTAGCAAGGCAGGGAAGAAATGCTAGTGGTATTTAGGAAGTGGAATCTGTATTATCTGATTTTTAAAGTAAGGAAAAAGGTAGAGTAAGTCAAAAAATTAGCCACTTGGTAGAAGATATTTGGGATTGAAATATGGGGGAAAGACAATGAGTGAGTTCAAGTTTGAAATATTTTAAAATGCTTATATGGTATTTAAGTGGAGATGTTTCAGAGAAGATCAGATACTTATCAGAAGATCAAAACAAGGAGGGAGGTCATTTTTATATGACATTTTAGAATCAATATATGAATAGTGGCTGAAGTAATAGAAATAACATCATCAGAGAAAAGTGTGTTAAATAAGAAGAGAATCTAATAACGGATTTTGACATGTGTTAGCACTTATAGTCTCCTTTAGATTATAATTCATTGATAAAAGATTCAGCAAAAGAAATAAGAAAGTGTGGTATCATAAAAGCATTGCAAGGTAGTGGCCAAAAGTGTCAAATGCTTTAGAAGAAACAAGCAAAACATTTGAGATGCACCTCGGTTCTTTTTGAGAGAATTCCAAGGAAGATGAGATCAGTATAGACAATGTAAGTCTCTAAGAACAGATAAAGATTTGGACATAAAAATAGCCTGAGTAGGAGGTTTTTTTTTTATGAGGAAGGGAGAGAAAAGATGGGAGCCGGAGAATTTAACAAGATTGAGCAAATGTGTGCTGTGGTTGTTTTGAAGGGTTTAAGTTGCTCATAATCCCTCTTACGTTGATAGAAATGTGCCTGAAATGAGGGAGAATTTTAATATGTCAAACAAGGATAATTCAGAAAATCAAGTCTTCAAGCACATACAAAGGGATGAGCTCTAAACTGAAGCCAGAGTGATAAGTCATATGAGGAAGGACAGTCTTTTTATCATAAAACAGGAAATAAATGGGAATCTTTATGTGCAGATATATGTAAATATTGAGAGTTTGTAGCTAAAGGTGATCTAATATAAATTATTTACATTACTCTGAGAACTGAGATATGAGGACATCTAATGAAAGGAGAGAGGAAAGGGAGGGGAATTCCATGGGTGGAGGCAGGTGAAGAGTTAAAATAGCTTTTGTGGAAAGTTATGAAACATTAGCTAGGGATTGATAAAGAATCACAGTGAAGCACAGGTAAGGTGGGGTGTCATGAACATACAGGACACCAAACTGTGCCATTTGCTATTGCTTGGCTACGCTTCCTTTGGGAATACTTATCAGTAGGATGTAGACTTAGAGAAAGACAATAGTTGCATTTATTCAAGGTTGGAGTTTGATCAAAAAGAAGACAAAAGAAAAAACAACAACAACAAAGCTGAAAATATTGGAACCAGTAGTTGCATAACCTAGAAACTCAGTATGAACCTTTCCATATTATAAAGTTTACTTAAGGCATCTAATATTTGCAATAATATTCTGATGTTCTGATGATTGAATGATCTAAATTTTATGTAGCATGTAAGATGCTACTGGAAAGAAATAAGCACTCATAAGCATTCAGAATTAGAGTCTCCTCCTTTCTTTCTTTAGCAACACATAGGAAATGTTCAGAGAATAAAACATCATCTTTGTTTTTATAAATTATAATAGAAAATTTAAAAATAAACAGAGTTACCTTCAGAATAAATCTTTAAATCTCTGAAATCTCATTATACAACACTCCTTTACACAAATTATATAACATGAATAGTCAGCATAGAAGGAGAGAGTCTTTTCCACTGAGGTAAATACAGGGATGAGAAGCAAATTGTTGTAGATAATGAGATCTAAGACTCTTCTCAGCATTGTATAATGAAAAATTGCTTGGATTTTTTAACAAGGCTATGAAGAATAATCCATTATAAAATCTCAGGGCTTTCAGTAAAAATACATTTTTCTATGTTCAGGTACAAATATAAAACCTCTGCTAACAGGAAAAGGAAAAAAAAAAAAAAAAGAAAACACCTGGAACTGAATTTTTCCCTTTGGAAATAAAAGTACATTTGACTCCATAATAGAATGGAATATCAATGATATAACCCTTTCATTGCTCTACTGGAAGCATGCATTTATAAATTTTACATAACTAGGACACTGTTTTAACTTGCTTAAGCTGTTCTCTTGTACAAATTTTATTGTCAATATTTCCCAGTTATCTTTGGAGCATTACTTTACATTAAACCTTTTTTTTTTTTTTTTTGAGTCGGAGTCTCACTCTGTCATCCAGACTGGAGTGCAGTGGCCACTGCCGGCCACTGCAGCCTGGACCTGCTGGGCTCCGGCCATACTTCCGCCTCAGCCTTCCAAGTAGCTGGAACCACAGGCACGTGCTACCACGCCTGGCTAATTTTTTGATTTATTGTAGAGATGAGGTCTCGCCAAGTTGCCCAGGCGGGTCTCAAACCTGCGGGCTCAGGCAATCCGCTCACCTCGGCCTCCCAAAACACTGGAATTACAGGCTAAGCCACCGAGTCCGACCTAAACCATTTAAAAATTATCCACATGGCATATGTTACTTGTATTTTGAAAGTCTCCGTCTCTGGAGACTGGAAACCTACCTGATCACTTTAATTTCATGGAGTGTCTGATGAATTTCTAACATACAACTAGAAAAAAAACTGCTTACTTGATCATCACTTTCTAAGGCAGATGAAAGGATTAAGAAAATGTGGTATAGGCCAGGCTTGGTGGCGCAGCCTGTAATCCCAGCACTTTGGAAGGCACAGGCTAGTGGATTACCAGAGCCCATGAGTTCGAGACAAGATCGGGCAACTTAGTGAGACCTCCTCTCTACAATAAATAAAAAATTAGCCCAGCATGGTAGTGTGAGCCTGTAGTTCCAACTACTTGGAAGGCTGAGGTGGAAGGATCGCTGGAGCCAAGCAGGTCGACACTGGGGTGGTTGTGAGTGTGCCACTGCACTCCAGACTGGGTGATGGAGTGAGACTTCAACTCAAAAAAAAAAAAGAAAAGAAAATGTGGTACATATACATGATGGAATATTATTTAGCCATAAAAAATGAAATCCTGCCAGTTTTTGGTCATTATTTATTCATAAAAAATAATGAACTCCTGACATTTTGTGGTTACTGGAAGCTAGGAAGAGCAGTGGGGAAGGAGAATGTAGAAGTGTTGGTTAATGAGTACAAAATTACAGTTAGGTAGAAGGAATAAGATTTAGTGCTCTATAGCACAATACGGTGATTATAGCTAACAATAATTTATTGTGTATTTCAAAATAGCTAGAAGATTTGAAATTTTCTCCACACAAAGAAATGATAGATGTTTGAGGTGATGAATATCCTTAACCATATTTGATGATTAACATTGCATGCTTGTATCAAAATATGACATGTACATCATAACCATGTATAACTATTACATACCCAAATCACTAAAAACAAATTTTAAAAATAGAATAAAAAGAATAGAATGTAGTAACTAAAAATCTGTCATCTATCTACTATCTATCTTTCTATCTATCATCATCATCTATCAATCATCTATCATCTATCTGTCTATCTATCTATTATCATGCAAATATGTCAAAATAAATAGTCTTGGAAAATAAAAAGTTTTGAGACCCTCCCTTGAGTGTGTGTATATAATGATGGTCTTTGAGGAATTAATTAGATTTAAGCAAGGAGTTATCTCTTAGGTCAAAGCCATAGAACAACTCCAGGCATCACTTATTTCTGGATAACACCTATTTAGATACTTGAATTAATCTTTTTGTTCTCTCAGCTAAATCAACCAAACTATCCCTGCCTCTTAGTTGGAGAAAAGTAAGATATGATACCTATAGCTTTAATATGAGTAAAGTTTATGTTGTAATAGTGTAGCAAAGGGGAAATGCTGCAAACAGTAGCTATTTCCTCACAATGCAAATAGTTTTATTCAATTTAATTAAATAATTCTTAGTATTTTTAATGTAATTTTAAAGTGTGTACTTATGTGTTCTCTAGTAATCATGTGAAATATAAAATATAAGTATTCTAATTGTTTCATTTCATTTCTCTTTTTCTTGAAAGAAAAAATTATTTTCTGATTCTAACTGCATTTATACCACCGGATGCTCTATGATTATTAAAAAAACATTTATTTTCAAAATAAAATTTCATTGTTTGACAAGTAAATTAAGGGAGAAAATTGCTTTTAAAATAGAAAATCTTTCTATGATTTTGTTAAAGCATTTTCTACTTATTTTATTCAAAATATACACTCGCATGTGTTTTTTTCTTAAAAAGAGAAAGTTTGTCCAGTACAACATGTGTGAATTTTTATCATACATTTAATATTAACAGGTCTCTTTCTCATTTTTCAAAAATAGTATATTATTGCATGTCTTTCTACACTGTCATTGTAAACATCAAATAATATAACAGATGGCAAAAACAACTTTTGGATTAAAATGTTTGTTTATACACATACATCATATGATTTAGCATTTTAATCCTTTATTGAGTTGCATAAAATTCTGTGAATTTTGAACGCCCTGGACAGTATGGCTTGGCAGCTGTTGGGGGAGGGGTGATCAGTAACTTGGAGTTGCAGATACAGGTGACAATAGATTCACCAAACATGTGAAGGAATTGAATGTTTAAATATAGCTTTTAAATTTTTTGTTATGATGTAGGTTTATTTTTAGTGTTTTCTACAGAAGAAATGGGTAGAAAGAATTGAAAATGAAACAATAACTGGAAGCAGACTTTTGGATAATTTCTTATTACTACTGTTTTTACTATCATGATTATCATTGCTATTATTACTACCACCACCACCAGCAATAATAAGAAAGACAATAAAGGTAAAACTTAACTTTTATCTTATAGGAAAGTTTTCCAAATGCTTTATAGTAAATTATTATGTTGACTTATAGTGACTTTTTCTGTATCTGTACATCATCTATATTATTATTGACTTCATTTTTAAAAAAAACTCATGTGGATATAATATTTCTACTTCAGTATCCTCTTGGAAAATGTTATCCTTGAAAGAACTGGTGTGGCATGACTGGCTTTATTTTGTTCTAATCTTCATTAAAGTAAAAACATCTCAGAATTTTTAAAAAGTTTATCCGTGCATCTCTTAAAATAAGTTTCTGCTCATTATTTACCTGCTAATTACATTTTGGATTTATAATTTATATACATTTTTATAGATAAAAGAAGACAAGCTTATAGAGGTCAAGGAGCATGTGCAAAGTCACCCAGAAAGTCAGAGACAGAGCATTTTCATCAGTGCAAAATTCATGATAGAGTAACCTGATGAGCTTGTGTCCCTTAAGATGCTAATCCAAACGCATACCATCTCAATGCCTACTGGGAACTTTTCAGAGTGGCTTCTTGTGGCTTTTTCTTTTGAGAAAGAGACAGGGCCAGATGTCCACTTGAGTCTTTGAAAACCGTAAGATGCTAAGCAAGAGAGTTTATGCTGTTTGTCCTTAGATTTTTGCATTTTGTTTCTCACATATCAAATTATGCATTTGCTTAAGAGCATTGTGGCATTTATTAATTATCCAAGCTGAATTCTCATTTTCAGTAAATGGCACCTTACACAGTGGGACCATGTCAGACAGGAGTTTTGACTGGGGAACAAATGTCAGTGTGGCGAGGAGCCTGCTGAGTGTTTAATAACTACAAATGAAGTGCACTGTTAGTGTTATAAAGCATCGTTCCATCACCCAGTAGGTTTCCTTTGTAAGTAAAGATAAAATGACTTGGACAATCTGTACTGAATCCATCAGCATTAACTGTAAATGCACCAGGCAAGGCAAAACTGCTTTAAATAGAACAAATGTTGGAGAGGAAAGAGCAAAAGGGTCATTAGCTGACAAAAAATAAAATACTTGCAGTTTAAACAATAACTGCAAAGTATGGCTTTGCAAAGTGACTGTACTCATAAGCCATTTTTGAACCCTACTCATTCTCTAAATGTGGTGGAGATAGAGTCAGAGAGGTATATACACATGTTATAAGCGTATTTATGTATTCTAAGACTGAGGAAGGACAATGAAAAATATTGAGCCTCATTCTCAAATAAAATAGTTCAGTGATTTTAATATGTCTGTAGTCTCCCAAATATAGGAAATATAAAATGTATTGAGCACATTGTATTTAATTAAATGGTAGCATATTGACACCATGACAAGAGGTGTTTCTTTTTAGCAAAAATTCTTATGTTTTTGACATTGTCTTTAATTTTGGTTCAACAAATGACAGTCCTTAGAAAGAATTATGGGTCAATAAGAAAAGCTGGATTAGATGTGAAAATTTGACGAACATTTAATTAAACATAAATTAGCAATTATTAAAAAAGGAATATTACCTCTAATTCTTACAAAAAATCTGTAAAATAAATATTATTATAACATACAGTATTAAAGCAGATGCAGTTGATGTTCAGATTTAAGTGAAGTCAGGATCGATCATAGTGAAAATCAAATCTATGGTCTTGAGACACCACGGCCCAGCTATGGCCCAGTTGTTTAGTCTTGAAGAAAAACATTGGCGAATATGAGCCAATGAGATCCATTAGTGGAAGCCACAGTGACCCTGGGCAAGAGATTAAAACAAACAAACAAAAAATATGGAGTGTATTCCACGGACAAAACTACAAATGCAAGGAGAATATTGGTGCTCATATTAAAGAATCTCTTGGAGAAACCAAAGCTGCTGGAATTAAGTTGAGAAAGGGAGTCAGAAAGAGAGGAAGATATAGAAGAAGAAGGGGTAAAAGAACGAGGAAGAGGGAAAGGGGAAGAGAAGGATATTGGAGGGGAGATGGGAAAGGAGATAGTGATTATCTTGGTCGAGTGCATCAGACATGTCATTGGCTCAACTGGCACTAATTCACTCCTGAAAGTCCCGTTATTTGAGCTTCTCTCACTATCAATTTGAAGCTTTAGATGTTGTCATCTTTCTAAGACTCTTGGTCCTCTTCACCAGTTTACACTTACTATAGCTATTCTCTCATTCATGTTGGAAGCATGAAAACTAACACAGAAACATGGAGTCTGGGAATTAGCAGGTTCGGGGTTGCATTTTTTTTTTTTTTTTGAGTTAGGGTCTCACCCTGTCATCCAGGCTGGAGTGTGGCATGAGCACGGCTCAGCGCAGTCTCAACCTCCTGGGTTCAGGTCAATCTTTTCTCCTTAGCCTCACAAGTGGCTGGGAATATAGCAGTGTGCCATCACATCTGACTAATTGTGTGTTTTTTTGTTTTGTTTTGTTTTTGCTTTTGTAGAGATGCGGTCTTGCTATGTTGCCTAGGCTGGTCTTGAACTCCTGGGCTCAAGTTCTCTTCCCCAAATGCTGGGATTACAGGTGTGAGACACAGAGCCCTGGGTTTGAATTCTTACTCTTTCCCCGCTTGCTGCATAACCTGCACAAAACACCTAACTTATCTGAATGATTTTCAACGTTTTTCTCTTTAAAACGAAGATAGAGACACTGTATTTATTTTAAAGATGTGGGGTACAATTCAGGGTTAGGTATACAAATATTCATTATGCAGGTACCCCTGTTGATGAAGTGTTCCCCCCTCCCCTGGCAGATTCCCACTACTGCCAATCCCAAGCCCCCCAGCAGTTTCCCACTACTGCAAATCCTTTTCTTATAGTATTATCAAGGTCCGCTTATGAGTGAGAACATGCGATACTCAGTTCTCTGTTTCTGTGATACATCACTCAGTGATACATCACTCAGTATTATAGACTCTAAGTCCATCCTGGTTTCTGTGAAGTTCATGATTTTGTCCTTTATGACTGCGTAATATTTTCACATGATGGATCTGAGCACGAAATGAAACAATGTACTTCTGCTCTAATAAATGAGTAGCATATGCTTACCACTGCATGAGGGTTACAGAGCTTTGCCCTTTGCACTGTCAGAAGTTTTTCATTATTGTAGATATTCTCAACTCAGGTGACAAGAAGAAAGTGGTCTAGTTTTTTGATGCTGAAATAATTTCCAAGTGATAGAAGTTCATTTTTGAAGCTCATGACAAGTTTTATCATCTTTTTAAATAAACAAGTGACAGCAACATATAAATACCTTTACTTAAGCAGAAGACACTTGAAAACACATGGTAACTTCATGAAATATATGTATAAAAAGTACACTACCAAAATTTGCTCTATCCGTTTTTCTCCTTTATTCTGATAAGATGTTTAATTTTTATGTTCTTTAAAATTATTAATATTGTAAAATAAAGAATAGAGTATTATAGAGAAATACGTGAAGGAAAGCAACGAATGCATAATGCTTTTACCTACCATCAAATCTTTTTTTTTTTTTTTTTGAGTTGGAGTCTCACTCTGTCACCCAGACTGGAGTGCAGTGACCGCTCCTGGCCACCGCAGCCTCGACCTGCTGGGCTCTGGCGATCCTTCCGCCTCAACCTTCCAAGTAGCTGGAACTACAGGCGTGCGCCACCACGCCCAGCTAAGTTTTGATTTATTGTAGAGATGAGGTCTTGCCAAGTTGCCCAGGTGGGTCTTGAACCCGCAGGCTCAGGCAATCCACTCACATCGGCCTCCCAAAGGCGCGGGATTACAGGCTGAGCCACCAAGCCCGGCTTCCATCAAATCTTATGATGTAGTGACTATAATTAATACAATTAATTAAAAAAATCTCTAAAGTTACTGAATGATAAAGAAATGTTGCTTTTTAAGAGCCCATCTTTTGTGTCAAAAGATGATTTTTTTCTTAAAAGAGTGCAGTAGAATGTACAATCTTGATAAGCATCATTATATGTCTACTATTTATATTTCAAGAGATGGAGTGTGTGTTGGTTATTCTCTTTTCTGACAAATCCAAACCTTAATAAGTACATCAAGTTGTCCTCTGAAGTTAGCACTAAAAAAATTCAGATTTTTGTTAAAACTGTAGCTGAATCCAAATTACAATCTTTTTTCTTCCATTTTTTTGTCATCAACTCTAAAAACAGACTTATTAGCATTAATGACTATGTTGTTTTTACATATTTTGACATCAATTTATTAGAATAAGAAGGAAAAAGGAATACTAAGTCATTTACAACCAGCAACATCTTAGCTGTCTTGTCAAATTTCAAACAAATGAACATTTTATCTTTAAAATGAATACTAGACTGGGCTCGGTGGCTCAGCCTGTAATCCGCGCTTTGGGAGGCCCAGGTGAGTGAATTGCCTGAGCCCGTGGGTTTGAGACCCACCTGAGCAACTTGGAGAGACCTCATCTCTACAATAAATCAAAAAATTAGCCGGGTGTGGTAGCGCGCGCCCGTAGTTCCGGCTACTCGGAAGGCTGAGGCGGAAGGATCGCGGGAGCCCAGCAGGTTGAGGCTGCGGTGGCTGGGAGCGGCCACTGCACTCCAGTCTGGGCGACAGTGAGACTCCAATTCAAAAAAAAAAAAAAAAAGGAATACTAAAAAATAGCTGACGTTCCCATACAATTTTATAAGACCAATTCTATAATTTTTTTTTTTTTTTAGTTGGAGTCTCACTCTGTTGCCCAGACTGGAGGGCAGCGGCCGCTCCCGGCCACCGCAGCCTCGACCCGCTGGGCTCTGGCAATCCTTCTGCCTCAGCCTTCCAAGTAGCCGGAACTACAGACATGCGCTACCACACCCGGCTAGTTTTTGTTTCGTTTTTTTTTTTTGAGTTGGAGCCTCACTCCGTTGCCCAGACTGGAGGGCAGCGGCCACTCCCGGCCACCGCAGCCTCGACCTGCTGGGCTCCGGCGGTCCTTCCGCCTCAGCCTTCGGAGTAGCCGGAACTACGGGCGCGCGCTACCACGCCTGGCTGATTTTTTGATTTATTGTAGAGATGAGGTCTCGCCAAGTTGCCCAGCTGGGTCTCGAACCCGCGGGCTCAGGCAATCCACTCACCTCGGCCTCCCAAGGCGCTGGGATTACAGGCTGAGCCACCGAGCCCGGCCTTTCTTTTATGATTTTCAAATGTTTTTGTTTACTCTGTCACCCAGGCTGGAGTGCAGTGGCATGCTGACGGCCGCACTTTCACTTTTAATACACGTGGTAACTGTCTTGCCCTGAAGTTCTTTTCTGCCGCAAAGTCAAGGACTGGGCACAGAACACTGGTAACAAACACAGAATCTGGGTTACAGTGAGAGGAAGGCCTGAAGCCCCAGCCGGCTGCCTGGCCTTCGTTCCTTCCTCTGCAAGGGCCTGCCCGGGGCGCCAGTCCTTCTTGGGGTGGGACCCTTGGGTGTGTTGCTCCTGAGAAAGCAAACGGTCCGAGACGTCCTGACCTCAGCGCCAAGCGTGCTACTCTCCCGCGAGACATGAAGAATCCCAGAGAACACCAGTGCCACACAGGACTGCCATGAGACCGTGATAAACAGATCAACCAAGAACGCTTCCGGACTGGGCTCGGTGGCTCAGCCTGTCATCCCAGCACTTTGGGAAGCCAAGGCGAGTGGACTGCCTGAGTCCATGGGTTCCAGACCGGCCAGGGCAACTTGGCGAGATCTCGTCTCTATAATAAATCAAAACTAGT
>CAUYQG010040797.1:0-31956 GCA_963574415.1 Tarsius wallacei
ATTGAGCAAACAGAAGCAATAGCAGCCCCACCATCCCTGAACAACAGATTTATAGAAGGGGGGGGAAGTGAGAGGGAAAACTACACAAAAGAAGAAAAACCAAAAGAAGAATACAGGTCTCACGCAGACACTGAGGAAACAAAAATGAGCAAAACAGACAAAGAATAAGAATTTTAAAAAGTGAAAACAATGAATAAAGGTTGCCCTGAGATTGTTCCTGTGAGCCCAACGTACTTTCAGCTCTGATCTCTAGCTCTCATCACAGACTGGTAGGGTTGCTCACAGCTAGAGTCAGATGTCCCAGGCCTGCTGTAGAAGGATCAGATCTGGACACAATCAGCTTGCTGCCTGTCAGGTCTACCACTCAGATCCAACCTGTGTCCCATCTAGCATGGGGGAGGGGTTTCTGTCTCTCCCTGTTTGATGCGATTACCTTAGGTCCCAAGTTGGAGGCTGGGCAGAGCTGTGTGGAGCTGGGTGGGTTGATGCAGGTCTCTGCCTGGTCTTGGGACAGAGGAGATATTTTCACTAGTACAAAACAATTGATTACAAAAAGAGTTTTATAAGGATATTTCAGAAATTTTATTTACTATCACAGCAATCTTGATAAACCTAAAAACTGAATATATCATTATTCTGTATACATTTCATATATATACATACATGTACATTTCATATGTGTATATAAATATATTAAAGGTATACAAAATACAGTTATACATATATATGCTCACAATGTAAATAATTTTCAGTGTTATTAAATTTAACCTATTAAAATATATAACATGCTAAAGGTACTGTAATTACTAGTAAAGAAAAAGGAATCAGATTATATATAAATCTGTATATATAAAATTTGTATTAAAAATACATATGAAAATATATAAATACAAAAAAAAGACTGCTGAGGAAAACAGACAAAACTTTTACATGCATTTGGTATATATATTTTTTACTTTGCCTTTTCTTTATATTCTGCATTATTTGAATCTTTTGAGGAAGCATGTATGAATGCCTTATTCTTATAAAAGCTTATAAAGGTAAGTTAAAATAAATATGAAAAAGAGCATTTTGGAAGTGACATTATTTTTATTATTTTTTTTCTACAGTAGGGCAAACTCTTGTTTCAGTTTTATATGAATTGAGAATGTTGTCTATCGCGAGCATATGTATGATTTAGGAAAAGTTAAAGACATGAAAAAAGTAAATTTTCTGTGTGATATCCTGCTGATCTGTTATAATGTTAAGCACTTTGTTTTCCAGGAGTTTTAGCAAGGTATCCAAATAATTACTATGTTTGCTATTCCTTTTGTAGATATTTGTGGTCACTTTTCATTTGATACAAGAACTATAGAAGAAAGTAACAAAGTATTTGATTGATTTTGCAGTTTTGGTTATTTATTCATATTATATGTTTTGCCTTATTATATGGGTAAATTGAAAGTGGTTATAGACATGCATTTTGTATTTGTTAGTGTCACAGAGCTAGCTCACATGCACATGAGAGTGCACACACTAATCTGTGTATACATAAATAAAAACATGCTTTTAGATGTCTTGAAAGTGATTTAAACAAATATTTTCTTCAGAGAAGAATCATATTCTTTACTTTCCAAGAAATATGTTTTTATTTTCTCATTTCATATATAATAATTTATATTATTTTTACTATATTTATTGTTTTGGGTTTACACTTGTCTTTGTGAGTCTTTTGAATTGTTATAACTTATAAAAGTTCACTCAATTTCCAGGCATATTTTGTTCAGTTACTGAAAGTGGTTGAGATGGTAGAAATAAGATCATAAGGTTAATTTGAGTACAGTTTGTTGCAAGGCCACTGAACATGTCAGTAGTCAGTGATGGCACACTGAATGTGTAGGACATGCAGTCAAATTGAAAATCAGAGACAAATGGTTTTAACATGGTAATAGTCACATTTGTTCCATATTAGATTGGCCTGATATTTAAAAAGAAACCTAAATGTATTATTTAAATGTTATCTACAAATGTGACTCTTTATTTGCACAATATCACAAAAGCTTAAAAATTATAGGTGCTTTGGGTCTCTCTTAACTTTTGATAGAATTTCCTATATCATTTTTTTGCTACTTCTATAAGCACTCAAAACAAAATATAAACCAAAGTAAAAATCATTGATCTTAGTAACTTAAAATTTAAAAGAGTCATCAAACGGTAATATTAAAGACATTTTTACAAATAAATATGAGACAATAAGACATTGCTTTAAAATGTAGCCATAGTCATGTTGAGAATCTGAAAACGAAAACCTGTATTTTTAGTATGAATTTAAAGCTAATAATAAGAATGACTATCTGTAGGCTGTTAGGATTGGGTATAACTTATTTTTTCTTTTCTGCATTTTCCCTGGAAAATAAATATGCTATTTTTATAAGAAAGTACAGGATTGGCTGGGTGTGGTGGCTCAACCTATAATCCCAATACTTTGGGAAGCTGAGGCAAGAGGATTGCCAGAGCCCAGAGGTTAGAGACCAACCTGGGAAATGTAGTGAGACCTTGTATCTATGATTTAAAAAAAAAAAAAAGAAAAAGCTAGGTGTGATGGAGTGTGCCTGTAGTTCCAGCTACTTGAAATTCTGAGACAGAAGGATTGCCTAAGCCCGGCAAGTCGAGGTTGCAGTGACTGTAAGCCTGCCACTGAAATCCAGCCTGGGTGGCAAAGTGAGACTCTTGACTCAAAAAAAAAAAGTATAAGATACCAAAATAATTTTTAATCACAAACCAAAAACAAGTTTCTCATTTTAACAAGTAAATATGACTAAAATATTACAGTTAAATATCAAATTGTATTTAAATTGCAATAGAGACTTGCATACTATCAATGCTGTTATTAAACTTGCAGCAAAGTAAATGGTGTTTTTATAAAATTGTCATTTTCTGATTAATGTATAGTTTTCTAGATATTAGAGATAAAGGAGAGTACCATATGTATTAGTCTATAAGAAACCTTGGTTCTGATCAAACATATTATTGTGTTAGCAAATAAATATATATCTAAATTTATATCAAAACTGTAAACAAAGAAAAGGAATTTGGAAGAGAAAGATTTTATTCCTGTGAACAGTTTGCAAACTGGGAAGATATAACCTTTGGTGTTAAATGAAGGTGCATTATAGAGAACAAAGAGAGGGTTTAGGTTTTATAGAAAAAGTTTCTATTCATGTTCCCAGTAAGGTCCATTTATGCAAATGAAAGATTGAAACTCTCTTAGTTCTGATTGGTTGGCACACTTGAGTTATGATTGGTTGGTTTTCAAGCCCAAAGCTAGAAGTGTCTGTCAGATGTTTCTTTCAAACAGATGGTGAGGATGGGGGTTTCAACTGACAGTTTATCTTAGCACCAACAACAGGAACTGGTTTGGCTTGATTGTAGAAAAGAAGGTTCTGTGACACTTTACAACATCTTTCTGAGAACACAGAGTACTTGATCACTTCCTCACCCAGCTATGCCTGCCTGGTTTTGTTTCAACTTTGAGTACCTTAGTTAGCCACCAGGAGTCTATTCTGTCTGTTGGCCAGGGGTATACCTTAACAAAGTTATAAGAAAGATAAATTAAGTGGGTGCCTAAAGGTTTTGACTTATATTAGGAGTAGGACTATTTTATGTTTACAGTAGTACATATTTATCTATAATGCAGGATAAAACCCTTTTTCCAAATGTAAATTTAGGCTTTTGTTTGAAGGATCTTCTAGTTCCTTAACTGTAATGTATGAATACTTCTTCAATGTTTCAGAGAGAAAGCTTCTGGGCATGGAAATATAGCTCAGAATGCTTACACAAATTAAAACAAGTAAACAAACCAAAATATCAAATTGAAAGTGACAATGGATCATTCAGATCTAGAGTTTGTAGATGTATATATGTTTAAAAGTTTAAATGTTATGATAGTCAAAAAGCGCAAATGAATGAGCAGGGTTATATTTTTATCGCCCCATCTGGTGGTATTTTCATGTAATTGTAATAGAAGGAATATGGTAAGGTAAACTAAATCAAGTGCCTTTGTATTACTCTTTCAGGACTCTGATCTGTATATAACACTTTTTCTTTCTGCATGTTACTTCTCTCTACACACCCACACACACACACACACACACACACACACACAAACACACACACACAATTATTGATGTACTATTGTTTAGCAACTGACATTTTTGTAGCAGATGACTATTTTGTTATTGTTTTTAATTTTCCCCATTCTTAAAAATACACTCTACTATGCGATCAATGAGAGTAAATCCCAGTGCTCTCGAAGTGTGTCGAAGACCCAAAAATAAAGCATTAGTACTGATTCTTGTTATCAAACCAAAACTGATATTTTCATTCAGAAACACAAATTTTGCAAGAAAAATAAATGTTGGTTTCAATATAATGCCCCTATGTTCCCTTTTTATTACTTATGACTATGCTTATTATATTGCAACCATTTGTTCTTTTCCAAATCCAAAATGTTAGATATCTTAATTAGATAAAATAAGCTTTTATTATTATAGTATGCTGTAATTTTAATTGTTAAGACGTTTTTCTAACTTTTATTCATTTTCTTGAATAAAAAAATGGAGACAAGGAAAGTAGAAAACATATCCTTACAAAACGTAACCCACATTTTTATTTAATTACTAGAGCAGAGAGTTCACTTAACCAAAATCGCATGGTGATTAAAATCGTGGATTCTAGAAGCAGCATATCTCATCCAAACCCTGGCTCTGCCACTTAACATTTGTTCCTAGACAAATTTCTTAATCTCTTTGTGCCTTAGTTTTCTTATCTGAAATTTGCATATCATAATGGTATCTATTTCACAGGGTTAACATAAGAGTTAAATGAGTTATTATATGTGAGCGCTTAGAAAAGTATAGTGTGTGACTGGTACTTGTTACACACTATAAAATTGTCAGCTTTATTATCATTATATTGCTATTATTATTGCTGTTATCTAGTTCACTATTTTGTTGTGTCATTATCTGTTATTATGATTACTACGACTACTACTATTATCTAGTTTAATCAATTTATCTTATGAATGAGCCAAAAATGTGACTTGCCAATAGTTAGTCATCTAGTTAGGTAACTAAATTTCAACCAAAAAAAAAGAGGAGAAAAAGGAGGAGAAACTAGCCTCCTTAAGGATCAGATTAAAAAAATTTTTTATGCTAAAGAACAAAAATGTTTGACATTTTCTCTTTTGGTTCTTGCCCCACATTTTGCTTTTAAAAAGGCAAAATAAATATATGCTTTTACAGAGTGCTGAACAAATCTTGATCTTTAACTTTCCTAAAAACACATATATATGTATATATAAATGTCTTGGAAGAAGTAATTTATTGTATTATAATCTGAAAAATGAAAGAAAATAGTTTATACCAAGAAAGAATGATGGTTTCAAGCATGGGTCTGAAAGCCAAGCCAAATATAGATAACTTTGGTTTCGTCAAATTGTAGCTATTTATTTTGCTTAAATGTCATCAAATATATTAAAGCACAATAGTTTTCCTTTTCTTTTTCTTTTTAAGAAAGGTAGATTTATTAAAGAGAAGATCAGTTGTGAAGGACACAATGGGCAGAACAGTGGTAAGAATGTCTGCAGTCTGCTGCCAAAGCACAGTAGTTAAAAAAAAAAAAAGATTTTGTGTGCTTAAATCTTAACTTTGTCATTTATTACCTGAGGGATACCAGACAAGTTACTTAACTTGTTTCCTCATCTGTAAAATAAAAACAACTTAACTAGAGTACCATCCTTATAAATGTGTTCTGTGGGCTGAATAAACTAAAGGATGTAGTTCAATGTCTAGCATAGGATATCTTCTTAATATTTATTTTTAGATATTATTACTCAGGAAAACATGGCCTCTTAAAAAAGATAATCTTTCATTATATGAGTAGCTCAGTTTCAAAAATTTAAAGAAATTTTGGCACATGCAACTATATAATACCTGTGTCACTACCTTCTCACATAAATTTCCCTGGGTAATTAGTTTCAAGGAATATTGCTGAGTTTGCATATCATTGTCCTTTACAGCACTTTTGAGAATAATTAAATACAGCTCAGAGACAGGTTCTCTTATCACAGAATTATATTAATACATTAATTAACGTAAAATATCATTAATTTAGCGCTTGCCAAATGACACTGAGAATCCTCCGTTTTACATACTACCAGGCTTCTCATCTCTTGGGATCTCTGTGCCTTATCAATAACTAAATAGAGAGCAGGTCTTTTCTATCCTCCTGGATTTAATCTTTGACTTCAAAGTAGCCTCACCTTGCTCTTCTGAAATCTAAGATTCAAGTGAATAAAATTTTATCAGTATCCCCAGGAAAGAAACTTTTTTTTTTCACGACTAGACTATGCTTTTCTGTTTATTCCTGGATGCAAATCCTTTGCTATCATTACCTGAAGAGCTTTTCTCTACCTGAGTGTTAGATTCCTTTTCCCAGAGCTTGCCTGGGAGTTTTCAGTTTTCTCTAATGTATGTAATTTTATTGCTACCAAAGTGTTAACTAGACCTGTTTGAGATTTAATCATTACTAGTCTACTTCCCTGGCCAGTGGATACTCTGTCACAAATAGAGATGGCAGTTATGGCTAAAATATTGGGAGGCTGTGTGATAACTGGGATTAACTGTGGGCCTGAAATCAAGGGACTGGAGTTTAGCTCTGTGTTCAACACTGAACTTCCTCTGTCTCCTTCAGCAAGTCATTTAATCTCATTGAAGTTCAGTTTCCTTGATATTTTTGTCTTTATTTTTATTTTTTTGAGTCAGAGTCTCATTCTGTCACCCAGGCTGGAGTACAGTGGCATGCTCACGGCTACCACAGGTTCGACCAGCTGAGCCAGGCAGTCATTCTGCCTCAGCCTTCCAAGTAGCTGGAACTACAGGTATGCACCACTATGTCTGGCTAATTTTTTGATTTATTGTAGAGACCAAGGCTTACTAATTTGCCCAGGCTGGTCTCGAAATCCTGGCTCAGGCAATCCTCTTGCCTAGGTCTGGGATTACAGGCATGAGCCACCCCGCCCTGGCGTCCTTGAAAATTAAATGTGATAATAATTAAATGTGATAACCATGACCTGGTAATTCCTTGAAGATCTCGGAGACATTTTTCAGGGTCTATGAGGTCAAAACTATTCTGATATTAATGCTAAGACATTGTTTGCCTTCTTCATTCCCATTCTCTTACAAATAGTTGAATTTTCAGTGGCTATCTGACATGTAATATCACAACAGTCTAAATGTAAAAGCAGCTGTGAGAACCCATCTGTTTTCTATTTAGCCAGAAATTAAAGACATTTGCAAAAATGTAAACCAGTGTTATTGTTCTCTTTCTACAAAATAGTTATTTTATTAAACTATTTGATGCTAAACTGCAATAAGGTTATAATGTTATTTTAAATGAATTAACAGATATTTTAGGCATTTCTCAGTTTTAATTTTTAATATGGAAAATACTGATGATTATAATCCTCATAAATAAAAGTTTTTTGTGGTTCCCATTGATTACTAAAAGTGTAAAGGGATCCTGACATCCTGTTCGAGGGATTTTGAGAACTGCTGTTATGGTGATTAAATGAGATGCTATTTCCTAGAATAATGCCTAGATAAAATAGGCATTCAACAAATGTTTTAAAAAATGACATTAGCTACTGTAAGGTGAGACAATAATTATATTAAGCTATATTTCTTGTTCTTATCTTTTTCAAGTAATACAATATAAAACAAACAAAAAGAGAGATAAGCAAAGTGTCTATATAATTGTTTTGATGACATTTTGACCTATTTTTATTTTTTTAAGTTGAGAACTGGAGGTTTAGTTATTTCCCAGGTTTGCTAAGTCATAACAAAATGGAAACAAAATTAAGATACTATCACAATTTTATTTTATTGTATTTTTTGAATTGGGGTCTCACTCTGTTGCCCTGACTGGAGTGCAGTGGCAGGATCATGGTTTATCACAGCCTCAACCTCCTAGGCTTAGGTGATCCTTCTACCTTAGGCTCCAGAATAACTGGAACTACAGGTGCACACCACCACATTTTGGATAGACAAGGTATCACTATGGTGCCCAGACTGGTCTCAAACTCCTAGTATCCTCATACCTCAGCTTCCTAAAGTGCTGGATAACAGACTTGAGCCACTGTGCCTAGCCCAGTCACAGCTTTGTATAGCAACAAAGGATGCCCTTATGATTTAACAAATGAGAAATGTTAAAAAGCACTCTACATTATCTACTTCCATTATTTGCATTTTATAAAATTAGTATTTCGTTAATGCATGTAATCAGTCATCCACGTATTTGTCCTTTTAATAAGTATCTATGCATTGATGATCCACTATATACTAGGCACTGTGGTCGTTTCTGGGTTGCAATGATACTCAATATTTAACTTCTGCCTTCCTTACCATTGCAGTTAAGCTAAAAACAACAAGAAACAGGAAAATGAATGTAACCAATGTAAGCTATAGATTCTCCAACTTACTGCTGAACTTTAAAATAGGAGACTCTCTTTTTTTTGTCCAATTACACCTCTGGAAACCGTGAATATCATGAAGGAACTATTAAGGAGTTCAGAGAATAAAATTAGGTAAGGAAGAACAGATGATGACAGGCCAGCAAATGATGTGCTTTTGAAAAGCATGACCATGTGAAATGAAATTATGACTGCAGAGATTCTGTGTTTGTAATAATTATCCAGGTGTGGCCCCGCTGATAGTGCTTGGCAGAATTATTTATAGAACAGAAATGGAAAGTTTACAGAGGATTCTAATTTAAATAGAACAGCAACTCTGTGTAAGAAAAAAGTGTAAATGAAGAAAAGTGTAAATAACAGCTGGCATTAGTTACATGTCTCAAAAATCCAAATAGTGTTCTGCTTTTGAATATAGGTTAAAGTAGATCTGATATGCCAGTGCTATTTTTAGAATCTGGAATCCTAGAAGTCTGTAGAAACAGAGTGGTGTGATTTTGTGCTCTGTAGAATGTAGGCGCTCTTGGTTTACTTATTTGATAAAACTACCATAAACTACTGGGAAAACTTTATTATTTCAGAAGCATGGTATGAATTCAGTATAAACCTATTCCTACATCGGTTTTTAAAAGTCTAATAATCATGTCTAAACTATGATTAGTGGTACCATCACACCTATTTTTCAATATAGAATGATTGTGCCACGCGAAAAGTACTTGAATATTTTGTAAATATACTTACAATGAACATTATTCCTGGGTTTTCATGTTCTAGACTAAAAAGAATATGAATCAACAAATTAGGCACTATTTTTTTTTACATGGACTATGCAACCTTAGTTTATCTTGTATTTTCAGGCATATTTATATTCTGTGGTGTCTATTATTCTTGTAAAATGTGCTTCTTTAGTAATAGATATATATATTTGGCTTGCCATTGTTTCGAAAACAAGGTGTAAGGGATCTCAAATTACATCAGGGAGCATCTTTAATTTTGACGATTTTCTAATTTAAGAAAAAAACAGTTGGCATCATGTATGTTTACCTGTGAAGTTTGTAAAATGTGCCCTTTTTTGGCAGTTTACAACACTTCTTCAGAAAACCAAATCAACAATTGTATTGGAGTCATGAATTCTCAACATAGGAAGGACATTTGAAATTCCTGTAGTTTAGCAATCCATATTTTGCTTGATACAATCTATTATTGAATACTTTTATGGACAGAGAACTCTAAGATCTCCAATTCAGCCTTGACATACCTTATACACCTGGCTGTCGGCATTTTCTCTCTAACTGCAGTGAAGAGTTGTGTGATTTCATCAGCTCTCAAAAATTAGACCAGAACATTTTTGCTCTTTTGATATTCATGTAATCAATAAAAATAACCTTTTCTCTCTTCAATTTGTTTTGTTTTGTTGGCGAATAAAACTTTAGTGTTTAGCTTTCTCAATCCCTGCTGATTTTGTAAATCCTTGCTAGTCCTCTTTCATTGTTCCTACATTTTCAAAATTGTTCTTTTTTTAAAATCAGTGTCCATCCCTGGAAGTCTCTGGGCAACTCTATCAAATATTGTGTGTGTGTGTGTGTGTGTGTGTGTGTGTGTGTATGTGTGTATTTTAAGTCCTCCTTGGGATTAATAGTCATTTTAATCATAATTCTAGTTTTATTTTTCTTTTAGTGTCATACAATGGAAGTCAACTTAGGACTTTTTAAAGGAATGTGTCTTCGAATGGTTGAAGCATGTACCTTTGTCTGCTTATATGTCCTTTTCTCTTGCACTCTCATATAAAGGGATTTACTTCTATATTCTTATAGAATTTACTAGTCTAAACAATAATTTCAATGAAAACATTTTTCCTACTGTAGGATAATAAAAATATTATAACATATATTTTAGAATTATGGCCCAATTTAGTTGTAATTCACCAAACACACTATACTTTATTTTCCTTTTGTTTAAGAGCCACTGGAATTGTATCTCATGGTTGGTTACTCAGGGATGTTGCAGTACACAACATAGCCTTTTCTAATCGTCTTTAAATGTAAGTTATATTCTACCTGAAAATCATGGTAAAAACATCAAGTTAAATATGCAGTATGTTATTTCTATGGTGTGGCAGAGTTTTTTAGTTTTGTTTCTTTGTTTTATCGAATACTGTTTTTCAGAAGAGACTTGCCAATAGGAGACATCTTAATAGAATAATTGACTTTTTATGTGAATAACTCAATTCTTATTTTTTTTTTCCCACCACTTTCTCTTGACATGTGATATAGCAAATCAAAAGCCCAAAGATATTATTTTAAAATGTAGTCACTTCTAAGGTAGTATTCAATATATCAATTATTTA
Source organism: Tarsius wallacei (assembly GCA_963574415.1). Taxonomy (NCBI): domain Eukaryota; kingdom Metazoa; phylum Chordata; class Mammalia; order Primates; family Tarsiidae; genus Tarsius; species Tarsius wallacei. The sequence continues at coordinate 10,854 of CAUYQG010040797.1, forward strand.
TTAATTGACTTCTCATCTCTAGATTTAATTCCTAAATACTTTAATATACAAGGCTTACTTTGCCTTAAACTAAGAAAATTAATGCAAAATTATAGTCCCTTTTTATGAAGCAATATGGACAAAAATAAAAATTGTAACAAATTCGTGAGTCTTTTAGTGAGCTTTGTTTTGTCTTGGCTATTTTATGATTTAGTGAGTTCTAACCATCTGGTTTAAAAGAGTAACAAGTTCATAGCAATATAGTAGCCTCTATCTGTTCTTTTATATGACTGTTGCTAGTCAACTTTTTCTTGTGACTTTAATTTTGTTGACTTGGTAGAGTAGCAGTTGAAAATCTTTCTTCACTCTATTTTCCTACAGCCTAATGAAACAGTTGCTTTCACTACACTTTCCAGAGAGAATATAAAATGTACTTAGACTTCAAGTTCAAAAAAAGGAGCATTGTTAGCTACCTGTCTGCCAACCACTGTCCACTCTTGTGCTTCCTCATCACTAACATTTTTCAGCTAATTGTGCGATTGTGAGAGGGAGTTTAATTTCCATTTTTTGTTTGTTTGTTTGTTGAACAGAAGCAGGTGATGATCTACTGAAGAATTTCCATTGGTGGGAGAAGAGATAGAGAGAATGGTTTTACTTTTGCTCGAGAGACATGATCATTTGGTAGGTAATATTCTAGACTGCAGTGGCCATCTTCCAGTTCTGAGATAAAATAAGTCAAAATGCTAAGGGTGTCAGAGAAAAATAACTAATTTCCTTGACGATGGCATTGTCACATCCCCGAGATGTTCTACCTTAGTACTTATTATTTTATGAAATATTGAATCACATTTTTGTTTTAAAATGTTTTGATTCAGGTCTTCTTATATTTGCAGTGAAACATGCAACAATTTTTATCCTATAATTAAGGCCTTTTAATTTCTTTCATTCACTTGTGATTGAGGTTTCCACTTTAATTAAATGTCTTTCCTTTAAACTTTAAAGACTTTTTTCTTCCCTACTGCAAGTGAAAAATATGAGAGACACTAAAAATAATAGAATGATAAATTGAAAAGAAAAAGTTAGGGTGATTGGAAAATTCTGCTACTATACTGTAATTGTACTATATTGTAATAGTATTGACTCTGAAGAGCATTATAGCAATCAAGAAATAGAAAGTAATAAATGTTTAATATTTTTTATACCACTGGCCAATATGCTAAATATATATCATACTAAATACATATTATCTTCTAAAAATGGTTACATAACTTCCCAGAACATTGTTAAATAAAAAAACACAACATTAAAAATGTATTTTAACAATTTTACAGCTCAAAAACTCAGTAATACAAAAAAAAAATTTCTGAAAACCAAGCTTAGTCTTTATTAGGCCCCCATTTTTCTTGATAGCAAAAACCTTCCTAATCTCTTCTCAGAAATTTCACTTCCAAAGACATTCACTGAGAATATAGAGCATTTTAGAGTTAAGTTTAGTCAAATTCACACTTTTTCTCCTCATTGTTTTCCTGTTGTAAAACATGTATTCCTGCAGTTTCAAGGAATTGAGATATTTCATGAAGAAATATGTCCACACTCTTCTGTGGTGGCATCCTTTAAGAAATAATCAACTCACCATAGACTTTAACCATTGGCATCACTCCACAGTGCCTCTCTTCAATGTAGTCATCATTCTCTTGCACTCTTAGTGATGGTCAACAGCCTTTCTTTAACATAATTAACAGGCCATTGGAACCACGGCTTGCCATCAGTGCCTCCTAGACCTTTCTAATGGTCCAAGGGACAATTCATGCAGGGTACTTGAAGATATCAACAAGATCTGTCTTTTCTAATATTTCATACAATGGTTTTATTTCAGAACTCAAAACAGATAGATGAGGCTCTCTCCTGTTCTTTTTGTGATTCAAAATATTGGTTTTTTGTTTTGTTTTGTTTTTTGAGTTGGAGTCTCACTCCAACGCCCAGACTGGAGTACAGTGGCACGCTCCCGGTCACCGCAGCCTCGACCTGCTGGGCTCCGGCGATCCTGCCACCTCAGCCTTCCAAGTAGCTGGAACTACAGGCACGCGCCACCACGCCCGGCTAATTTTTTTTATTTTTATTGTAGAGATGAGGTCTCGCCAAGTTGCCCAAGTGGGTCTCGAAGCCGCAGGCTCAGGCAGTCCACTCACCTTGGCTTCCCAAAGCGCTGAGATTACAGGCTGAGCCACCAAGTCCGGCCCAAAATATGGTTTTAAAAAAGAAAGAAATTTTAATATGCAACCATATATTTATAAGATTTGAAAGCAAAGTAAGTATGACATAAAAGGTGAGTTGACTATCAGTATTGATTGTTGACAAATTGGAATACAACTAAGTGAAAACTTTCAAAATGTTAGCTTTGTCACTATTAAAAGCATTCTTTGGAATGGAAGGCTGTTTCCTAAGTATTAGAACAACCAAAAATAGTTTTAGGTAGGGATTTATCCTCCCTCTCTTCCTACCACTAGATCCCAATATTAATCAGCTTCTTCCTCAATCATCTATTCAAATAAATACGTACTTAAGATACATTTTATTGTAACCAGATCTCCATGACTAATTTTTGCTTATATGGAAAGCAGAATGTGACTCTATCATAATTATTCTCTCTTGGATATCTAGGAAATATTCAAATTTGCAGTTTTTCAAAGTAAATAAGTCAAATAAGTATACAGTCTTCTATTTAGTATTGCTTAGTAAGTAAAATGTGATGCTTGATTCTAAACTATTTTAAATTTTATTTTTTTAATTTTATTTCATTTATAAATGACTTAAAATTGTACATATTTATAAGGTACATAGTGATGTTTCAATTTATACAGACATTTTATAATGATTTATCAAGGTTATTAACATATCTACTATCTTAAACATTACATTTCTTTGTGGTGATAATATTCAAAGTCTTCTCTTCTAACTATATTAAGATAGCCAGTGCATAACTAGCTGTAATCACCCTAATATGTAATAGAACACAAGAACTTATTTTTTCTGCTTAACTGTAAATTTTAGAATCTAGGTCTAAGTTCTACCTCTTACCTGAATGAGAGTATTTTTCCCAATATTTTCAACAGAAGATTGGTCATGGTTCTAGGATCCCTCTGATCAAATCTTCTTTTACAGTTCTGTAATCTATTAAAACTTATAATAATATTTTTTTACTTTGACAAAAAACGAAAAAACATATGACTTAATTCCTGTTATCTAGTAAATAACACTTTCCTCAGAAATACATATTTTATATTACTGGAACAAATCAATCTTTGCAAGTATTACACATTACTGAAAAATATTTGTTTAAAAATTGCACTGGCTAGATCTTTATTGTTAATATTAATTAGCTTTGAACTTTTCTTGAAAGAGATAACGGAGCTGGAATTGGAAATCATCACTGTCAATCATTTCTGCTCCAGGGGAGAAAATTCTAAAGAACAAAACAGCTCTATCCTCTTTGAAGCAGATATCTGATTTGAGTCAAAATATTCTGAATCTCCCTAGCCATCTAAAGCTGATACTGTTGTGGTAACACTTGAACATTGCATAATAGCATTTTGAGCATAGCAGCTGACTTCCTCTTGGCCTCACTGCATCCTGAAATTTCTATCTCATTGCTTATCTTGAAAGAAACAATATTAGGCTTACTGAAGCCATTCCTGAGTTTTGCAAATATCTACTATATTAAATTTCTGATTATCTTTTATTGTTAGAGTTCTCAAAATATTGAGTACTTATTTTTAGTTACCTAACTTCTGTCTCTCTATGATGCATACCTGCACAGGTTTGTCCCTATTCTTCTATCTGGAACAACAGAAAAATGTATAAACAATCTTTTCCACATAAGTCTATTATAGCTATATATCTCCTAGTTACCTCTAATTTTTTTTCTTGCTAGATTGCCACTCTTCTGTTCTTCAATCAATCCTCCTTTGAAGTGTCTTTAGTTTCTCACTGTTTTTAATACCATGTTGTTGAAACTCCAGGAATTACACAAAATGTAGATTAACATATAGACACCAAGTTAAATCTATCTTTTAAATGCAAATGCAAAACATAGAAGGGTTTTTACCTTTTCTATCAGAGAGGATTTCACTTTTTTCTATCCAAATGGAAAGGAAAAATGCTCCTCGATGTCTTTGCATCTATTTGAGTGATCAGTTGCTACAATAAGCTAAGTGACAAGACACTACAAAATTTCATCAGCACAGAACAAGAAGCATTGGTTGCTTATACATCAGGACTCAGCTGGTGAGGTGCTTCAGCTGGTCAGGCTTGGATTTACTAACAGTTCTAGAGGTTGGCTGGCTATTGGTTAATCTATGTTGCCTCTGGCTAGGGTGACAGGAATGGTCAGCTTTACTGCCTAATTTTGTCTTTTGAGGTAAGCCAGGATTTGTGTTGACTGTTCCTAACATATTCACAAAAGTGTGACAAATACCCAATTGAAATTGTTCAATAAGACACCATAAAGAAAAAAAAAAATTCAAATCTACCAGATGATCAGTCATTCAAAGATGAAAAACTAAAATTAGGCCTAAAAACACTTTACCACAGAGTTTATGAACCCGAAATTATGCTACTTATCTTTAGAGTGGTTCTCAGTCTGTTCATGATTTTCTAGTTTCCTAACCCAGAGGTGTAAGAATTACTCTGAGACGGAAATAAACCTATAATCATAACAAATTTCCTTCCTTCCTTCCTTCCTTCCTCCCTCCCTCCCTCCTTTTTTTTCTCTTCCTCCCTCTTTTCCATTCTCTTACTTTCTTTTTTGGTGCTAAATAAAGTCTGATCTGAAAAGTTATTGAATAATAAAAGTTTCAAGAGCAATAGATAATCCAAAACTTTTTTAGAACAAGTACATATAATTATTTTTCTTATTTGACAAAAGTGACATTTGATTGCATGATCCATTTGATTTCTTTTGATTTCATTTCCAGCATACAATAGCACGATTGTTTCATGTGATAATTAAAAAATTTGGGAGGCGGGGAAGATGGCCACCGAGCCAGTTGGACTATGCAATCCCCGTGTGAGTGAGTGTTTGGAAAATTTTGTGTATGTGCTGGTGAGAGAGTGGGCATGTGAGTGGTTGACTGAGTGAGGGCTAGGGAGTTAGCAGCCAGGGTTCTCCTGGTACAGTGGCTGGTGCCACAGCATCTGGGCTTGAACCTGAGTGACTCCTGGGATGCAGAAGCCGAGCACCATTTTCTCTTTCTTTTCTTTTCTTTCTTCTTTTTTGTTGAAATCAACAAACTGTCCCTGGTAAGAAAACGCTGGGAGAGACTGTCTAAGTGGGGCTCACGAGTGGGTGGCCAGGCCCCTGGTGCAACAACAGGTGATGCAGCTTTTCTACTTTGTCCCTGGCTCTTCCCAGATCACAGAAGCAGAGCACCATTTAAAAAAAATGGATAGAAGTTTTCCTTTGGAAAAGTGGCAGGAAGACACTATTACCCCAGGACAGACTGCTCCGGGGGCTTTGCCTCATCACTTCAGCACCCTGCAGGATGTTGGAAGGGGCTGCGAATGGAGTCCAGAGGCAAGGGCAAGTTCCCATGGAAGAGGACAAGAGAGGCACCCCACCACCATGATGAAGGTGGGGCGGGAAAGTGCTCTGACTTGTTCACCATGGACCAACAGATCCGATCTCTGTGACTGGTGGATCAACTACTCAGGGCTTGATCATGGCCCAAAGGGAATATCCTGAGAGCACAAACTTCAAAGGGTTCTGACAAGTGCTGCGTTCCAGGCTCCCCACCCCCTAACCTGATCCAGCTGTGGGACAAAGGATGTGGCTAGAAAAGGAGGAGGAAGAACTCCAAAGTGGTGAATCCAGGGCTGACCCCAACCCCCTCCTCCCCAGAAATCCTCTGAATGTCAGACCCACACAGCTGGGCCACAACTGAGAGGGACAAACCCAGGTGGAGCCTGGACGTCAGTTGCAATAGGAGAGCTCCATCCCAGGGATAGGTCTGGCTGGGGAACCCCAGTGAGAGTATATACCTGGGGAAGAGACAGTCCCGTACCTCCCCACCAGAGATCTCCCTGACCATATGAGAGTGGGAAGTGAGAACTGCAATCCCACCCACCTCCACTGTGCCTTCTCCTCCCCTGCTTCGTTCCCTATGAGAAAGTGAAAGAGGTGGCTCTGCAGGAGAGACCTGATTAGAGGAACAATTACAGAGCCTGCCACAAGAGGGCAGGTCTTGTTTGTTTGTTTTGTTTTTGTTTTTTAAATTTTCAATTATTTTTTAATTAAAAAAAATTTTTTTGGCTATTTGCTTGTTAGTTTACTTATTTTAAAAATATTTTTCCTTTGTGCATGAATGTGTATGTGAGGGTTTGATTTGCATACTCCCCTCCAAAAAATTTTTTAATTTTTCTTTTCTTTTTCTGTTTCCTTCTTCTTTTATTTATCATTTTCTTTTTATGTGTGTATGTGAATGATTGTGCGTTCATCTTTGGATTTTGTTGTGGTTGTTGGTTTTTGTTTTTTTGTTTTTGTGGGTCTTTTTTATGTTCATTTTTTATAGTTTAAGGGGTATGTCAATAGATGTGTGAGGGTTCAATAGATGTGTGAGGGTTCACCTGAATCCCTTTTCCCCTCCCCCTTTGGTCTTTCTGTTTTTCTTCTCTATTCACTGTGTGTGTGTGTGTGTGTGTGTGTGTGTGTGTGTTTAGTTTTCTTGGGGATCTTTTTGTTGCTAATTGTTTTGTTTTACTTTGTTGTTATTCCAGTTTGTTTTGGAGTATGTGTGTATGTGTTCAATTGTTTTTGCATTGGTTTCTGCTTTGCATCATCATATAGAGTGGTAGTGGGGAGTGGGTCTCAGGGAGCACATACCTTGATAGGTGAACATTTTAATTTGCAAGTAGTATCTGATTCCTAGTGCCCCATTCCTCACTCTTTTCAAATTTTGAGAACTACAAGAGATAGCAACGTTTCCCATCCATCATCCTATTTCAAAATAGAAAAAATCCAGAGCCCAGATCAGGGAAGAATAGAGGTCTGAGCAAACGTCAGATGGGAAAGCCTCTCCCACTGACACTGAATAACAGAATTAAAGAGAAAAACAAGAGATCTGTCACAAATGAGGAAAAGTCTCAGGCAATTTCAAGTGTACCAAAGACAAAACTGAAAAATCAGACCTTGGTGCCCAAACAATGGAGGTCACCAAAGACTGTCCCCAGAATATGACAGGAATGAGGAAATGGATAGAAAGGGTCAATAGGACTCAAGAAAGACAAGATGTAACACTGAAAGAACTTGTAACAGAGATTTTGGCAACAAAAAATTTCATTCAGGAAATAAATAACAAGATGACAAGCATGGAAAGGAGAATTAACCTAGCTGAAGAAAGAATCTCAGAACTTGATGATAAGAATATGGAATTGACCCAATCTGTAAAAAACATAGAAAGAAGACTCAGAAAGAAAGAACAAAGCTTACAAGAGATGTGCAATTATATCCAGAGGCTGAACCTATGCCTGATTGGTATCCCAGAAGAAGAAAGGGCAATGGAGAACAATTTGGAGCAAGTATTCCAGGAAGTAATCCAAGAAAACTTTCCCCATCTCACGAGAGATGTGACCAGCCAAGCACAAGAGATACAGAGAACCCCCAAAAAACAATAAATGAGAAGATCAACCCATAGACACATAATAATTCGCCTACACAAAGTAGGCACAAAAGGAAAAATCCTAAAGGCAGCCATAGAGAAAAGTCAGACTACCTACCGAGGAAAACCAATCAGAATAGCAGCAGACCTATCAGCAGAAACACTACAAGCAAGAAGGGACTGGAGTCCTATATTCAAAGTCCTCAAAAATAAATAATTTAAACCAAGAATTTCCTATCCCATCAAGCTCAACTTCATCAGTGACAGAGAATTAAAATTCTTCCCAGACATTCAATCCCTAAAAGATAATACAGCTTCCCCACCAGCTCTACAGGAGACACTTAAAAAGATATTAAGCACAGAAGAAAGAAGAAAAAGATTGACCACACACTTCTCAAGAGAATGGCAGAGCACAGAATCAGCAGAGAATACAGCGCAACAAGAAACTTGAAAACACACACATACATTAACCCCAAAGTCAAAAGAAAAAAGAAAAAAAAAGCAAACAAAGGAAAAACTTTATAAGAACCTCATGACAAGGATAAATAATCATATTTCAATAATCAGCCTGAATGTGAATGGACTAAATGCACCACTGAAAAAGACACAGAATGGTGGACTGGATAAGAAACCATGACCCAATTATTTGCTGCATCCAGGAGACTCATCTAACTTCAAGGGATGCACACATACTCAAAGTTAAAGGCTGGAAAATGAGTTTCCAGGCAAATGGATCACAAAAGAGGGCAGGAGTTGCAATCTTAATATCAGACAAAACAACCTTTAAGCTATCAAAAATGTAAAAGATGCCAAAGGACACCACATAATGATAAAAGGCTCAATCCATCAACAAGAAATATCCATCCTAAACATACATGCACCCAACACAGGAGCACCAGCATTGATAAAGCAACTACTAAGGAAACTAAAAAAAGATATTGACTCTACCACTATTGTAGCAGGGGACTTGAATACCCCACTGACGTCCCTAGATAGATCACCGAGCAATAAATCAACAAGGAGACCCATAACCTAAACTTGACACTCAACTAAATGGACTTAATAGATACCTACAAATTATTCCACCCAACAAACACAGAATGTACATTCTACTTATCACCACATGAAACATACTTCAAGATTAATCACAGCCTTGGCCATAAGTCAAGCATAAACAAATGCCATAATGTTGAAATCTTGCCATGCACATTTTCAGAGACAGTGGAATAAAAATAAATATCAATACCAACAACATTTCCCCAAAGCCTACAAGGACATGGACACTAAACAGCATGATGCCGAACAGCGACTGGGTCAACACTGAAATCAAAGCAGAAATTAAAAGATTTCTGGAAAAAAATGAAAATGAAGAAACATCTCACCAAACCTCTGGGACCCCATGAAATCAGTTCTAAGAGGGAAATTTATATCTCTACGAGCACACATCAAGAAAATGGAAAGAGCCGGGCGCGGTGGCTCAGCCTGCAATCCCGTGCTTTGGGAGGCTGAGGTGAGTGGATTGCCTGAGTCCACGGGTTCGAGACTCACCTGGGCAACTTGGCGAGACCTCATCTTTACAATAAACCAAAAAAGTAGCCAGGCGTGGTAGCGCACGCCTGTAGTTCCGGCTACTTGGAAGGCTGAGGTGGAAGGACCATCAGAACCCAGCAGGTCGGGGCTGCAGTGGCCAGAAGCAGCCACTGCACTCCAGTCTGGGTGACAGAGTGAGACTCCAACTCAAAAAGAAAAAAAAAAAAGAAAAGAAAACGGAAAGATCACAAGTGGAGAGCCTAACAAATCACCTAAGGGAGCTGGAAAGAGAAGACCACCAAAACCTTAATTTTAGCAGAAGAATCCAAATCACCAAAATAAGAGCCCAAATATGGGACATAGAAGACAAAAATATCATAGAAAACATCAACAAAACAAAAGACTGGTTCTTTATTTTTTTTTTTTTATTTTTATTTTTTTTTGAGTTGGAGTCTCACTCTGTCGCCCAGACTGGAGTGCAGTGGCCGCTCCCGGCCACCGCCGCCTCGACTTGCTGGGCTCCGCGATCCTTCCGCCTCAGCCCTCCGAGTAGCCGGAATTACAGGCGTGCGCTACCACGCCCGGCTAATTTTTTTGATTTATTGTAGAGATGAGGTTTCGTCTGCCCAGGCGGGTCTCGAACCCGCGGGCTCAGGCAATCCACTCACCTCAGCCTCCCAAAGGCGTGGGATTACAGGCTGAGCCACCGAGCCCGGCTAATAGTTGTTATTTTAAGAACTAAGTTTTGGAGTCGTTTGCTATGCAACAAAAACTAAGTAATGTAACATGGCTCACAATAGCCTATTTGAATTGGCAAGGCTAAGTTGAAATGTCAGTTTTATTCTTGAGGTGCTATAAGCACAAGTATAGAGAGGGAAATCAGAATATTCAATTGGCTTTAGTAAATCACATGCACTGTCTTGCTAGTAAGGGTTAATTCAAGTATGGTAAAATAAATAAACATTTGAACAAAAGCTGGACCCTAATCCTTTTTGAACTCAGAGTACAAGTTAATCAAAGGTGAGTTTTAGTATCTAATAACTGTTCTGATAAAGTGCTCGGCAAAGATTCTTAAGTGTCTTCTGTCAAAGAGCAGGTCATCAACAATCGAAAACTTTAAAGCATCTATTATAGGCATAAAAAAATCAACTATGCTGAAAACAGATGCACAGTGAAAACATCCTTTGTACATTTTGCATTTTAAGTTGAAATTGTGATAAAAATATGTTACTGCATTTTTGAAGGCAGTCATTGCAAAATATTTTACTGGTGATCCGATAAAATATTAAGAGGTCATTTCATTATTGAAATTCAGTCTCTCAGCTTTACTAGTGCAAAATATTGCAAATACATTACCAATACATTTAGGAAAGTTTCTAAGGTAAAAAAACAACATAATTTTGAGCTATAATACAGATCATTTCACTGAAGTATGTTTTCAGGGAACTATTCAAAATGTCACAATTTTTAGTGTCTTTTTGCTGAGGCTACTTCTTGCCAAGAATATTTGATTCCTTCAAATTGTTAATTATCCTGAGCATGTCTTGAGGAATGCACTCTTGCTGATTGATATTTTGAGAATTAAGAGAACTGGAAGATGTCAAAGGGCAATAATTGGAAGATACAAGTGAAATGTTTAATGATCCTGCAGAATTGCTTTGACCAAAACATGACATGTTATAAAAATTGTCATAAAGTACCACTACATAATAAAACAAGAAAGTGTTTTGGTATAAACTTCTTTGTTCCATGCTGCATATAACAATAGGAAGATTGATATCTAACGACAAAATTTTTCACTTAGTTTTCTGACACATATTAATCATCATTTCATACTTATTAGATATTAATGTCATAGTTGGCTCTGTATAAGATGCTAACATAGATTAATAAAAACAACCCACTGAGCCTTATCCTTATAAGAATTAGGTTTAAAAAAACAACAACAAAGAAAGAACCAACATCAAATGATAGATTGAAGCACAAGTGAACATTGTATTTTTTCAAATGAAGAATCATGATCTATATCAAATATACAACATGTACCTACACATAAACACACTGTAAATATAGGAATGCAAGTAAATAATTATGAGAGTTTTAGATATTTTAATATCCCCATGTCACATCAAGATATGGATTCTTTTCCCTATTATAGCTATAGAGTTGGACGCATGATATAGAAAAGTTTTGGAAATTATTAAATATAATAATATGAAAACTAACAGAAAATATAGTGATAATATAGACAAAATAATAACTGGTAGAGACAGGAGGTTGAGTAGAGAGTGAGGGAGAATATCAACAGAGTAGAAACATCATAGGCAGCATCTCTGAGCCATGCATTAACTACCCTGCTTGAATTGGGTTTTCTACACGGAATCTCTGTGTTTAAATACATAGGCCAACACATTACCCACAGAAAGTTTGGTTTTATTTTTGGATGCCTACATCTCAGTGCAATTTAATAAACTCAAATTAATCAGAGACATTTTATGTCAGTTCTTTTAAGAAGACTAGCTTTATCCAATACTTTTTCATTCCTGGTAATCAGGTAATTTAGGTGTCAAAGTAGAAAGTGTGATTTTGTCTTTTGGGCCGCATAAAATGATGATTTTAATATTTCTACTATCAACTATTTAAAAATAATTTACTTGTGTAAAATATTGCAACTACATTCCCAATACATTTTGGAAAGTTTCTAAGGTAAAAAAACAACATAATTCTTGAGCCATAATACAGATCATTTCACAGTGTTTATTTTGTTCTTTCTCTGCATCTGTGCTATTTTTTTTCAATTTCCTTTCTGGCCCTGCTATTCATAAATAAATGAATCATCATTTTACAAATTAAAAATACTAGTATATAGTTCCATGAAAAGAAATTATGGGTATTTTAATACCCAAAGTAATCTCATAGATTAACTGGCATGAATTAATTTATTTTGATATTTGGATAAAGTCAGGTGTTGAGTAAACCACTTAACACAGTGAATTAATGTTGTAAAAGCTGTCTTCATTTCCTATCCCACTGTGTGTACTGTGCTTTCAGGGCAATGCATTAAAGAAATAAACATAAAAACTGATTAGATTTTTATTGAATTAGACAGAATTTAGTTACTATCTCTTCCCTACTTAAAAAATTACCAATAATAAATATCTATATAATTATAACAATTTAATATAAAACAAATTCTCTATATTAGTAATTTTGTTGTTGACTAATAATCACTTTCGGCTTGAATTTTCTTAGCTATATAAAAAAAGAATAAATGCATTTAGTCGTTAAGGCTGTTTTGGGGATGAACTGTTATGTCACAATGTACTGTAATTTACTGTTTTTCCTTACTAGAAAGTAACATCTTAGAGTGTGTAGAGTTCATGTTTTGATTATCTATTTTTGAAGTGACTTTATATCCTTAACTTATAGCAGTCACTTGAGTTTTTATTTCTTAGCAATAAAATAATAACCATAAAGTGTGCTTAAACACTTAGAGAAGAAAATTAATCAAATTGCTGAGATTTTCTTATAGTAAGAAGCTGCTATAGCAACTTTTCTGGAAACAGATTCCAACTTGAAAATTCACTTTCATACTTAATGTCACTATTTACTTTCTAAAGACAAATTTACAGTTAGAGAAAGGCTATGTAACTTACTTAATCCTTCATATGACTATCACTAGAAATTTCTTCAAATCTGCTTGACAAAGAATCACCAAATAGAGTATCTTTCACTGTATGTATTTTTAAATATTTTGGTATAAATGTCGCCCAAACAGGTAAATATAGATGATAATATGACATACCTATGTATCATTCTGATTTATCTAGATAGTAACATATCACTAAATTGTCTTCAGGTTTCTTTTCAAAATGGGTAAGATTCAAGAACGTTAAATGAAAGAGCAAGCTGTAGGAGAGAATGTAGAGTATGATACATTATCATAATTATCATTACATTATCTACACGATTATCATTATGTCATTATTATTACATATATTGTAATCATATAAATGTTTAAAATCTACAATACAATAATGTACCATATCAATTGTTTCAACTGTCCAGTACTTCATTTATTTGTTGAACATTAATATTTAATTACTTTAATTACCTTACAAAATGCAAAGTGCTTAATTCATAGTATCTGTTATCAAAGAACTTATCATGAGTTAAAGGAGATGACACACACTATTAATGGTAAGGCAAATTTGAAGATGAATAGATGCATAATTAGTGTCCTACAAGTCCAAAGAAGTGATGGATTGTTTCTGGCTAGTGTGAATACATTACATATGGCTTTGTGAAATTTTCATAGTAGCTGGAGGAAGAAGTGAAATTCAGATTGGGCTAAAGAGAGATGAACAGTCTGGCATATGACTCCAAGAGGGGCAAGCACTAGGTGTTTTCATGAACAGATAGTAGGGCACTTATGTTTATAGATAGGGTATATAAAGAGGATTTGTGAGAATTTTGGTGGGAGAGGCTTTGGGTTTATATTTGGAAGGTTTGAGTTCCAAGTAAAGTATTTAAATTCATCATGATAAGCAATAGAAAGTCATTTCAGTAGTACTATGCATCATTTTTGAGCCTCTTCCCCTCTGTCCATCAGGGCAACAAGGATAATTATTTTTAAAAAATTTAAAAATGTGCTGGCAGATGCTGTATTCTATATTCATAGTGTCAGTTCCACTTCAAACTGCTTGTTGCTATTTTCCCCTTTTTCTGTTTTCTCCTCTACTTAACTCTTCTGGGTGTTCCATTAATAACTTGCTTTTACCTAATCATTTTCTTTGGTTCAATCCTCCCAACTTCCCAATCTTTTCTCTTTGGTGAAATTATCTATAAGGACTGATCCCAGCACCACTCTGTCTTAGACTACTCTCCCCTGCTTGGTGTCATCAGGTCCTATGTATCTTCCATTCTAACAATTCTGTGCCAAAAATATCATTTGACCTATGTCATTTTGACTTGCAGTGACTTCACAGAAATACAATTCACCTCAAACTATAAGAAACAGGAGATACCCTTATAGAAATTGGAACTGGCAGCCAATTCATGATCAAAACCCCAAGTGCCCATGGCATAAGAGATAAGACAGACAAGTGGGACCTCATCAAACTGACAAGCTTCTGCAAAGCCAAAGAAACCATCAAGAGAGAAGGGAGACAGCCCAAATATTTGCCAACTGTATGTCGGATGAAGGCCTAACATCTAGGCTCTACAAGGAACTCAAACGTACTGAAAAGAAAAAAACAAACAGCCCTATTACAAAGTGGGCAAAATATATGAATAGACATTTCTCAAATGAAGACATACGAACAGCCAACAGACACATGAAAAAATGCTCAACCTCACTAGTCATCAAAGAAATGCAAATTAAAACCGTGCTGAGATACCACCTAACTCCAGTCAGGATGACCATCATCAATAACTCAACAACAGACACTGGAGAGGATACAGGGAAAAGGGAACACTTCTACACTGTTGGTGGGAGTGTAAACTAGTACAGCCTCTGTGGAAAACAGTGTGGCGATTCACTTTTCACACTCTGGGTTTGCCTATCACTTTGGTTTCACTTGGATAATGGAATAGGTAAGCAATAGAACTAACAGGATTTCTATCACTAAAAATCTTCAAATGTGTATAAATGAGAGCCCTTGTATTCACTGATTTCATATTGAGAGGGGAGATAGAAGCTGGTTAGGCAGACAGAGAGGGAGGGTCTCGAGGAGACTTAATACTTGTGGGAATGCCCCCTGCACCACTCCCATTATATAATTGTTGCCTGAAAATGTGGATAATATGATTAACAGCATCCTCTCAACCCAGGATGCACTGATGAAAGGGAATTTTTGCTGCTTAAATGCAGGTGCAGTAATGTAACTAAATGTCCTAACTTGACCTTGGCTTATTATAATATCATTAGCATAGTATTTACATTGCAGTTTTACACCCCTCTTGGGCTTTTCATTGGTACTCATGGGTAATATTCAAGATGGAGTAACTTTGGTCAAGGACCCACATGTGCAGTAAGAATTGGGTCTCAGGAAGTAAGGTGCAGATGAGATGTAATGGAGAGAAACATTCCCAGAAGAGATAAGATAAAAACCACAAACAAACTCCTAGCACTGGGTTACCCATTTTGGGCCCCCTCTCTTTTTCTGGAGAGCTTTGTTGCTTAATAAACTCCTTCTTTCACTCATCCGTTGGTGTCCACGTTCCTTAACTTCTTGGTTGGTGGGACAAGAACCCGAGGTTGCTGGTTTAAGCTGACAGTGGAGTTCAAAACTCCTGCAACAACATGGCCATCTTTTAAATTCTATATAAACCAAGTAGTCTGGAGATATTAGTGAATTTAGATTAAATTACTGATACAATCCCATCTAAACCATTGATTTATACATGGTTGTATGTAACAGCTGAAATGCAGTCTTTTTTAAAACAACAGGCCAGGTTTGTGGCTGCTACACTATCAGTAGTCACACTGAGAACAAGAAAACAAAAAAATCAAGTAAATTGGCAACTGGCTTTCAAAGTGAAAAGTATACTGTTTCACATGACTAGGGCAGATGCTGTTAAAATTTCAAGTGTTGAAGTGAAAGAACACTTCCATATAACCATAATGTGTAGCAACTCAGCCAGCACTCAAAACTCATTCCTGAGATAGCTTTTCCCAAATCAAAGCCTGAGGGAATGAGAAATCTTAAATCCTTCATCTTGTAAATAGCAGCTGTAACTGAAGCAAAACTAAGACAACTATGGCAGGAGGTTCCCGGAATGGAACTCTACACCATATAGTTTTCATGACTACTTTTACTCTGTCTCATACTATCATTTTTTCTTTTGTCTTCTAATTGGAGATCTTGCTTCTTTTAAAATGAATTGGTACTATGAAAAGAATTTGCATTTCTAAAAAAAATCCAGCGCAAATACCAGCTAAAGAGGTAAAAGCTAATTGAAAAATTCTAGTTTTCTTCACTGAGGATGTTCAAATCCTGTGCTGAGGATTTGCAATAGACGGCCAGGGAGTTTATTAAGCTTAGGATTCATAAAAGCATTTCAATACGTTGTGAACCGAGGAAAGAGTAAATTAAATTATGCTTTTGTTAATTATGTGCAATGTTTTTTCTGGATAAAGTTCCCATTGTTTGTAAAAATAGATGTGTGAAACAAACAAAAAAGCTATCAAGAAATACAAACTATTGTATTTTGTTCTGTTAAGGTTTTATTTTTCCTTTTCATCTCTTGATATCTTTGGTAAAGAATTTATTTTTATGACATATAAGTGAAGGATAACTAATGTTTTTCATCAGCTAAATATAATATTATCTTTCATTTGCCAGCAAATTAAATACAGACAAATTTCTAAAACAAAAACAAATTTAAAATCAAAAGGTACTCCCTGGTCTTGATGGCAGAGCTTGCACTAGACCAAAGCTGAAACTGATAACTAACAAACCCTGATTTTAAAAAAGGCAGGGTGGGGGTGGGGGGGAGTGGAAGACCTCAAAGAATTTCCTAACAGCCAGAAGTAGAGAAGAAAAATGTGTCAGAGAGAAAGAAAAAGAGAAAAAAAACCATCGAGGTAAGCTTTTAATTTTGTATGCCCCTTCTCCCCTACAGGCATGTGCCTACTCTTAGGTTGAGTCAAGAAGCTGGACAAAAAGTGGGGCAGCTACGAGGCTACAACACTAGCAGGTCTTTCATCAATCTCACAATGTTGGGGAAAAAATTAATGAAACCCAGGTATACCAAAGTGGCCAGAAATTCATGTCAAGATCATAGGGGAAAAAAGAAAGTAAACAGAAGTGAGACTAACATTCTTTTTCAATTTTTGCATCAAAATTTTTTTCTTATTTTCATGATATCACTGGAAAAAAAGTATAAATCAAGTAAAAAAATGACTAAAAAGGAAAGCATAATTTGTTGCATTCTTACAGTGCTAAGGAAATGGTAATTAGATTTCAGGACCCATCAAGAAGGGGAAGACTCAAATCCCACTCTAGATGGCTTATTCAATGATCTGACTGAGGTAATCTGTTGTCTTCTGCTCTATGATAAAGGAAAGTGTGAATCTTCTCTGAATGAAGACAGCATTATCCAGAAATTATGATTTCAACATTTAGTAAAATATAGAAGGCATACCAAGCAGAAGGATCAAGAGAAGAAAAAACAACAGACAGTAAGTATTGACATAAAAGTGACTAGGACATTGGACTACTAGAATCATTGGACTGAAATTTAAAATAACGATTTTAATTTAAAATGTAAAAGATAAATGTGATCTATATAAAATAATCAAATTGGAACTGCAGAACAGAACTACACATTAATTGAATTTAAGAACTCAGATAGGAAGGGGCTGGTGTAAGATGGCCACCTAGAAGTCACAGACCTGTGCCTCTCTCATGGAGCAAACTAAAGAACAGAGAGATGCCAAGCAGTTGGATCAGGTTGCAACAGAGGATTCATTCCACAACTGCAGAGAAACAGCTGTACCCACAGAGAGCAAGAAGGAGAGAAAACAGGCAGCCTGTATTGGAGCCAGGAAGTCCTCTACCCTGGCCTGGGTCATGCAAACAGAGAGCAGACTGGATGCAAGGAAATTGTGATTGTGGAAAATTAGGGGCTCAGCACTCCCACCACAGACTTGGAGGGTCCCTGGAAGCTCATGGGACTCCAGTCCCACAAGGGATGTGGTCTGGATACAACATAGCTGACTGCTGCCAGAACTCACATGGAGCTGGAAAGCCATTCGAGCTCTAAAATGCCTGATGCCAAGTCATCCCCCGAGGGCTTGATCCCTGCAGGCTGTGTTCTGCTGCCAGTTCCCAGGCCAGGAAGCCCAGATGCTTTCATTTGCCCCAAGGGCAATTTTGCTGCTGCAGGCTCTTTCTTTCTGGGGCAAGCTGCTGTGAGAGACCCTGTTTCTGACTGAACCTTTTTGTTCTGAGCGTTGACAGCCTCTAGGAAGGGAGGGGGAGCGTGGAAGAACCCTGTTGTCCTGTCAACCCCCTCTCTGGGGGGTGGAGGACACAAATCTGTACAACAGATGGCCCTGCCATTCCTGCAGAGCTGCTACAGAAGATGAGGGCCCCCTCCCTCTCATATTTTCCACTGGGGTTATCATTCATGCACACAGGTGGGAAGGTGGAGAGCAGTCAAGTTTGACCTAGCTTTCCCCAGCCAGCATTTCCCACTAACTTCCCTCGAATGACCAGGGGGAACTTTGGAAGTTCACACAGCTGGGCCTATCTCTCAGGTCATCTGTGCGACACCAAAGGCCAAACAGAAAACTCATGGCAAACACTACAGTTGGCTGTCTCCTGCAAGTACTAGCTCTTGGCTGGAGGTCAAATGTCACAACCCATTTTAACAGCTGGGAAAATAATAAACAGCCCGTCAGTAGGATATAAAAACAAAGCCCATGTTATCGCACATCTCGCAGACTAGTCTGTAGACTAAGGCATCAGAGAGCTTCTCCAGAGGGTCCTCCAGAGATGTCAGTAATCAACTCTCCTTAGACTTTAACCCTTGCACCTTCACATCACCAGATCCCTTGCAGGCACACTCCAGCACCAGCCGAATTGCGGCAGTCTTATAGAGCAGCTAGACCCAAAAGAGCAACAGGACTCATAGTGGTCGGGCCCTCACAGATTACCACTTCCAGGAGAAGGGGGAGTGCACCACAACAGGAGAGCATCCTGTGAGACAAAAAATTAACAAAGACCTCAGTGAACCTCACTGAGAGCTTCCCCAGTGCCTCCATCAGGACTGAGGCTTTAACCTGTATAGGGTACGGCATACAACCAATTGCTGCAGCTGCAACTAGTTCTCAGTCATGAGTACGTTCTCACGGCTTCAAGTCTCAAAGGTTCAATCCGGAGAGAAGTACTGGGAAAGAACAAAGAGGACACTACACCATTGGGGAACAAGATAAGCTTCATTAATCCTCCAGCATTCCAGACCCACAAGAGACAGTGAAAGTACACGCATGCCCAATACCTTCTACCACAAACAGCATCTGAGAAAACCAAGGCACAAAGATTCTCTCTATAACCAAGAAACACATTCAGAGCCTATACCACTGAAAGCACCAAGAGCTGAAGCTAGATTAGCATAAAATATAACCATTAAAATTACGTATTTAGGGGAAACAAAACAAAGCAAAACAAAACTGGAATAAAAAAACTTATTGATAAGAAGAAATAATCTACCCAAATGAAAAAGAACCAGAAAAATAATCCTGTCAGTATGAAACTGCAGAATTTTTCAACTCCCCCAAAAGATCAAATTAACTCTCCAGTAATGGATACCAGCCAAAATTAAATCTTTGACATTCCAAAGACAGAATTCAAAAAATTGGTTATAAAAATTTCCCAATGAAATACAAGATAAACTGCAACATAAAGAAATTTTTAAAAATTCAGGAGATAAATGAAAAATTCTCAAAGGAGACAAATACTTAACAGTGACAATAAAAACTCAGAGTTGCTGAAAATGAAAGACTCGCTTAGGGAAGTTTAAACCCAGTGGAAAGTTTTAACAATAGACTGGCCAGGTAGAAGAAAGAATCTCAGAACTTGAAGACAAGGCCTTCAAATTAATCCAATCAGATAGCATTAAAAATAAAAAGAATCAAGGGAACAGAAAAAAGTATCCAAGAATGTGGTATTATGTAAAACATTCAAACCTAAGAATCATATGTGTCCCAGAGAAAACTACAGGTTTGGAAAATAAGAGGACATAATAAAGGAAAAGTATTCACCCTTGCCAGAGATTTAAACATTCAGATACAAGAAGTCTAAAGAAGTCCTTGAAGATTCATTGCAAAAAGATCATCGCCAGGCATATAGTGATCAGGTTATGCAAAGTTAATGTGAAGAATTTTAAGAGCAATGAGACAAACGCATCAAATAGCCTGTAAAGGTAAACCTATCAAACTAACAGAAGACTTCTCAACAGTAATCCTACAAACCAGCAGGGATTGGAGCCCCTATCTTCAACTTTCTCAAAAAGAATAAGTACGTCAGACAAGGATTTTGTAAACCACAAAACTAAGTTTCATAAATGAAGGAAAAATAGTCTTTCTCAGACAAGCAAATGCTGAGGAAATTTGTCCCCACTAGACTGACTCTACAAAAAATAATCAAATTAGTTCTGAAACAAAAGGACAAAATACACCAGTAGAAAAAAACTAGAAAATATAAAGCTCACAATGTTTATAGAATACCAACACAAGAGAGAAAGTAAACAAAAAAGGAGAAAAACAGCCAGGTGACAATCAACATGATAAATAGAACAGTACTTTTCATATCATTACCAACCCTTAATGAAATAGGCTCAATGTACCATTTAAAAGACATAGATTTGCAGAATGAATTGAAATGTGCACACACACACACACATACACACACAATCCAATTATTTGCTACCTTCAAAGACTCCCAAAAACTCAAGGTAAAGGGGTGGAAAAATTATTCCATGTGAATAAAAACCCCAAAATTAGCAGCAGTAGACATTCTTAAATTAGATAAAACAGACTTTAAATTAGCAACAATGAAAAAAAGACAAAGGAGGTTATTTTACGACAAAATAGCAAGAAGAAAATTTTAAATATATATGCACCCAACCCCAGAGTTCCAAGCTTTATTAAAAAAAATTTTTACACCCGGGCTCAGTGGCTTGGCCTGTAATCCTGTGCTTTGGGAGGCTGAGATGTGTGGATTGCCTGAGCCCGCGGGTTCGAGACCCGCCTGGGCAACTTGGTGAGACCTCATCTCTACAATAAATCAAAAAATTAAGCCGGGCTCGGTGGCTCAGCCTGTAATCCCATGCCTTTGGGAGGCTGAGGTGAGTGGATTGCCTGAACCCGCGGGTTCGAGACCCGCCTGGGCAAGTGAGACCTCATCTCTACAATAAATCAAAAAATTAGCCGG
>CAUYQG010040799.1:0-19362 GCA_963574415.1 Tarsius wallacei
CAAGTGAAAGAAAGCATTCTTGATGTGCTTCAGAGTTTAATCATTGCATATGTTAGAAAAGGCCAAATGGCATAGTGGGAAATGGAAAAATGAACCATGACATTCCCAGGTTAGCTGCGAGTACTTCACATAAACATGTTGTTCTTTTCATGCTCGACTGCACAGAATTCTTCAGCCGTATAAACAGCAAAGATGGAAGACAGAAGGGCCTCAGCTGCCTGGACTCACTTTGTGGCCAGGGGTCCTCAGTGCACCTGGACTTCGTCAATCAGGCGGGCCTCCAAGGCTGGCTCCCAACACCAGGGAACCCTGCAAGTTCATGGCAGGAGTACAGAACTCCTAAATTCCCATCACTCATTTTCTCAACTGTGTCCGGAGGCTGTAGTGGACTGTGTCATGCAAGAAAGAGTCTAGCTAGTTCCAGTCTAGGTCAGTGGATTCTTTTCTTCATTGTTCCACTTGGTTACTATCACTCCTTTGGACATGCATAGGGCATGCTGCTGGATACATTCCTCTCTAGGTGCTGGGAATGCTATCTATCTTGGTTTACTCTGTAGGAAAAACTCACTCTAGCTTTCTAGGTGCCTCATGATGGTCATCTTAATCTGGCTTCCAAGAGTTAGTTTTTTGTTTGTTTGTTTGTTTGTTTTAAGATAAAATGGACAAACCTTTAGTTAGACTAACTAATAAAAATATAGAGAAGATCCAAATAAATAAAATCAGAGATGAAAAAGGAGACATTCCAACTGATACCACAGCATACAAAGGATCATAAGATACTCTTATGAACAGCTATACATAAACATATTGGAAAACCTAAAAGAAATGGATAAACTCCTGGATGTTTATAACCTACCGAAATTGAATTATAAATAAATTAAAAATCTGAAAAAGTTACTGTAGGGTTTGCCAAAAAGGAGCACACACACTATGTTCAGGCAAAGTAGTTCATTAAAGTAAAACACCTGAGCTGACACCAAAGTGGCGTCATCCCTGACTTAAAGCAGGGAAGGGCTTTTATGCAAGTAGGGTAAGGGGGTCAAGAGTGGTCAATTTCTTGGAAGCAGTTGAGCTTCGGGGTGGAGGGAAGGGGCTCCATGAGAAGTCAGTTGAGTCTTCCATTCCCATCTCTGTGAGCCTGGGGATTGGGGCTCTTTGGGAAGTCGATGGGTCTTCTGTTCCATCTTCTGTGCCTGGGGGTTAGGGGCTCTATGGGAAGTTGGTAGGGTGTCCCATTCGCATCTCTGTGAGCCAGCTAGGAGTTAGAGCAGAATCTTTCTGTTTTGCAATGTTACAATGGCCTTGAAGGACAGTTTCCTGTGTTGATTAGCTGGAAGGGGATGGGGAGAGGTAAGTGGGGGTTGTAGCTCTCTTACATTCCTGACTTTTGCTATATGGAATAGAGTAAAAGGTCTGTTTTCTGTAACTTCTTCCTGCTGAGAAGGGGCACTGACCCTGGAGGTAAAAGGCTGAAATTGGGAGGGGATTTTGCTAGATGGAGGTGGTAGAAAGTTGTTGGTATTCAGATTCCATCAGTAGAAGTTCATGGATGGTTTGATTCATAAAAACACAGAACCAGTCCTGTAAAAACACTGGACAAGAGGGTGCAGGATAAGTTAGGGTGCATGTCCCTGTGCAATTAGCAGGGAGGCAAAGATAAGAACTAGTAATGGTGGGAGCTTAGTGGGCCCAATAATGGAGCTGGAGTAGCACAGTGGTAGTGGTTCAGGTGACGGCTGAGATTTAGAGGGCAGCTCGGAAATCTTTTTTAACCTGAAAAAAATGGACCCATGGTACGTGGTCTAGAAGTTTGGCTGTGATAGGAGTGGTGAGAAGTACCTGAAATGGTCCAGTCCATTGGGGTTTTATATCTGTGGTATGTAGACATGTTAATAAGACCCAATCCCCAGGAGATAAAGGATCCCAATATATGGGTGGTTGTGGGGATTTGGGGAGTACCTGATCTGCATGTTACTGTAAGAGATGTCTTACTAGATTAAGGGTGGGGGCGTAGTCTCCTAGGAGGGATGGTTATTTGGGAAAATTTCCTAGGAGGAAGGGCCTTCTATACATGAGTTTGAAAGGGCTGAGGAAGGAAGGTCCTCATGGACTGGCACGAATGTCAGTCAGGGCTGTACGAAGAAGTTCTGTTCAGACCTGTTGATGCTCTAGGTGGGGTTTTTTGTTTGTTTGTTGTTGTTGTTGTTGTTGTCGTTTTGAATTGGAGTCTCACTCTGTCACCCAGACTGGAGTGCAGTGGCTGCTCCCGGCCACCACAGCCTCGACCTGCTGGGCTCCAGCGATCCTTCCACCTCAGCCCTCCAAGTAGCTGGAACTACAGGCGCACGCTACTTTGCCCAGCTAATTTTTTGATTTATTGTAGAGATGAGGTCTCACCAAATTGCCCAGGCGGCTCTTGAACCCACAGGCTCAGGCAATCCACTCACCTCAGCCTCCCAAAGAGCGGGATTACAGGCTGAGCAACTGAGCCTGGCTTCTAGGTGTTTTTTAATAATACTATCAGCCTTTTCTATTTTGCCAGAAGACTGAGGCCTGTAAGGAATGTAAAGTTTCCAGGTAATATTAAAGGCGTTTGCAACCTGTTGGGTAATGTTAGAGATGAAGGTTGACCCATTGTCTGACTGAAGAGTTTGGAGAAGAACGAAGTGGGGAATTATTTCTTGAAGGGGGTCCTTAGTTACCTCAGAGGTCTTTTTGTTGGAAGGGAAAGCTTCTAACCATCCTGCGAAGGTGTCTATTAAGGTTAATAAGTATCTCTGTCTTTTGTGGGGTGGCATGTGTGTAAAGTTGATTTACCAGTCCTTTCTGGGAATTTGACCTTTAGCCTGATGGGTGGGGAAGGAAGATGGTCGGACAGCACCCTGAAGTGAGACTGTTGTACAGATTGTACAAGCTCATGTGATTTCCTGAAAGAGGGAATGTAAATTTTTGCAAGTTAAATGGTACTAAAAGGTGTTTGAGGGGTCTGTATCAAATATGAAGGACTTGATGTATTTGTGAAAGAATGGTATGTGCTTGAGCTTCTGGAAGGGATGTAACGCCCTTGATTTAAGAGCCAGTTATTCTGTTTATGTGCTCCTTTATTTAAAAGGTCTGTTTTTTCTTTGGGAGCATAGACAGGGTTGACAGTTTCAGGAAATGCAATTCATTGAGGAGCTGAGCTACAAAGAAGAGACACCCATTTAGCTTCCATGTCTGTTCTACTGTTTCCTATAGGATTATCCTCTAATTGATGTCCCTTGCAGTGATTACACTGGCCTTTTTGGGTAGATTGACTGCTTCAAGTAGTTTGAGAATGAGAGGGGACTTGGTTATGGGGACCCCTTGGAGGATAGGAATCCTTGTTCTTTCCAAATATTGACATAGGAGTGTAGGATGTGGAAGACATACATGGAGTCAGTATATATGTTAACCCTTTTGTCACCAGCTAGAGCAAGGGCTCTGGTAAGAGCAGCGAGCTTGGCCTTTTGGGAGGGGTTTAGATTAATTAATGTTGGTATCTGATACAACAGCATATTCAGCAATGTGTTCCTTATTGGAATTAAGGGTGGAGTTGCCATCAATATACCATGTAGCCTCTGTACCCTTGAGAGGCTCGGGTGAAATTTGAGGAAAATGCAGTTGTAGCTCTTCAAGGATCTCTATGCATGAGTGAGTGAGAGGATTGATAATATCTGATCAGAGCATTGTTGAGTTCAGATTTGGGCATTTTTCTATGACTAAGTTAGGGGATTCAGTAAAAGTCATATGTAATAATTGTATTGTTAATGAGGAGAGACATCTTACTGCTTTATAGGAAATCAAATCTTTTAAGTTATGTGGGCAGAGGGTAGTTGTTTCCTGGCCAAAGATAAGCTTTTTACTTTTCTAAGCTAGGGTGACTGCAGCTGCCAAGGCTCACAGGCATGTTGGTTAGGGTTAACTGTGTTGTCAGTTGTTTAGAAAGATAGGCAACCGGTGTAAATATAGGCCCTTTTCATTGACCCAGGACTCCTAAGGCTACCCCTCTCCTCTCTGTGGTGTAAAGTAGGAAAGGGCGGGATATAGATTGGGAAGTGCTAAAGCTGGGACAGACAGCTAAGCCTGTTTGAGTGCATTGAAAGCTGGGACCAGATGGACAGAGGTGCTTAATGGTTCCAAAAGGCTGCCTCTTGTGGCATTATAAAGAGTCTTAGCTAGGAGACTGATGTTGAGGATCCATAAACGAAGGACTCTGGCAAAATCGAGGAAGGATAAAATTTCAGTTTTAGTGGTAGGCATGGGGTAAATGGGATATAAGGACTTTTCAATCTACTGTGATTTTTCTTTCAGTAGGTGTCAGGGAGACTCCTAAACATGTAACTTTGGCTGTACAGAATTGGACCATGGACAGGGAAACACAGTATCCTTTTTCAGCAAGAAAGTTTAAGAGCTGAGCTATATGTTGGGTGCACTGTTCTAAGGAGGGGCTGCATAGAAGGAGGTCATCTACATATTGGAGAAGTATACTGGGAACAAGTTTAAGAGAAGCTAGATCAGAGGATAGTGCCTGACTAAAGAAATGAGGACTGTCATGAAATCTTTGAGGCAAGACTGTCCAATTGATGAGTGTCAGGATCAGTCCATGTAAAGTTGAACAGGTTTTTTGTGTCTAGGTATAGAAGAATTGTGAAGAAGGTGTTTTTGAGATCTAGGACGGTGTAATTAGAAGTATTAGACGGGATTCTGGAAAGGAGGGTGTAGGGATTTGGAACTACTGGATGGGTTGGCAGCACTGCAGCATTGATAGCCCGAAGATCTTGGACTAGTCTGTAAGAACCATTTGGTTTATGTACCAGGAAGATAGGTGTATCATAGGGAGAGTGGACTGGTTTAAGAAGGCTCTGTTTTAAGAGTTTTGTGATGATTGGCTTAAGGCCTTGTTGGTGTGTTAAGGAGATGGGATATTGAGGTTGATTTGGAAATTTGGATGGATCTTTAAGATGTATTCAGACTGGAGTGTAGTGGGTTGTGACAGAAAGGGTAATAGTATCCCAGACCCTTGGGTTAACAATGTAAGCTGGGAGAGGATAAGGTAGGGGTTGTTTGGGTTGGGACATATTTGATTGGCTGAGGAGAAAGAGAACGGCAGATTGTGAGGTGGGGCGGTGGAAGGAAAGTGTAGCCCAGAATTTGGATAAGAGGTCTTGACCAAGGATGGGGGTAGGACACTTAGGCAGTAATAAAAAGGTGTATGTGAATGAAATATTTTGGATAACACATGACAGAGGTTCAGTAATTAGGGAAGACAAGATAAGGACATCAACCCTAATGACGGAAATTTTGGAGGGATGAGCAGGTCCCGAAAATTTGGGAAGGGCACAGTAAGTGGTCCCCATATCAGTTAAAAAGGAGATGGGCTTACCTGCCACTTGGATAGTTACCCTGGGCTTCGAGATTGAGATGGAAGACAGGGCTGTGGACCCTGGGGACCTTCAATCTTCAGCAGACAGACCTAGGAGGTTGGATATGTTGAGGACAGTAATAGGAGAGGATGCAGTTCTCCTTTGAGGAGAAAGATAGCAGTCGGCTTTCCAGTGTCCCAGTTGTCCGCATAGCAAACAGGGTTTTTACAGAAGCCGGGAGTTTGGACATGCTCTTCCCCAATGTCCTCCTTGCCGCATTTGAAACGAGGTCCTGGTGGTGATTTTGAGGGAGCCCCTTTAAACGGGACATTAGGCTGAGGGCCCTTAAGGGCTGCCGCCAGTAGCTGGTATTTGGCCTGATCACTGTGTTTTTTTTAGCTTCACCTGCTCTTCCCTGTTATTATAGACTTTAAAAGCCATACTAAGGAGGTCTTGTTGAAGGGTTTGAGGGCCTTCGTCAGCCTTTTGGAGCTTTTTCCTGATGTCAGGGACTAACTGAGAGAGAAAATGAGTATTGTGAACAACATCAGGATCTTCACACCTGTCCCCACCAAAGTACCCCTTTAAGGTATCTACTTCGCAATATCTCCGCTCTTGGTTTCTGAGGCACAGTGAGACCCAAATGGTTAATTTTCTACTGTAACACAATTTGCCTGCAATATGAACTACACAATGGTCTTGATGGCCAGAAAATGGCACTTTTGATTTTAACATTTTGTGAGACTTAGATAACTTCTGTCAACGCAATGGGAAATGGCCAGAGGTCCCCTCAGAGCTCAGGCCGCATCAATTTTTGTGTATTTTTGGAGAGCCTTTGCCAAGAGTGCCAGAAACTGAGCTGGGTTTTCATCTGAGTTTTGGATAATTTCTCTGATTTTATCATAATTAACAGCCTTATAGGCAGCCTTTTGGAGGCTTGCAATGAGGCAGGTTATCATGTGGTTGCGTGAGGCTTGAATGGGTCAACCAGTTTGATAATCTTGGTTGGGCTCTTTTCAGGGAACCACAGTCACCCCTACTGGCTTTTGGTTATCTAACCATTGAAGTTCATCAGAGTGAGCTTGTGCTGCCAGCCAGATGTGTTCCTTCTCATCTGGTAGGAGAATGAATGAGAGGACTATCATAAGATTGGGTTAAATATGTAAATTCCTTAAGGTAAGTGTCAGGATCAGAGGAGAAGGTTCCTAGTCTTTTTTTTCCATCAGGAAGAGGTCAGTGAGAGAGAAGAGGACATAAACAGACACTAGCCCTTCAGCACCGGCTACCTCTCTGAGCAGGCAGAGAGGTGCAGGGTTTGTAGGAACAGTGGGAGGATCAGGGTGTTTGTGTACAGTACAATATCAGGTGAGGAGAGGAGAGGAGAGTATAAGGAGGAGGCACAGTGGGGGGGCAGTATGATCAGCTAGATTGAAGGAGGGTAGTTCAGGATCTGGAGGAGGGGGATTTGGTGTGGGCAAGAAGGATTTGGAATATAGAACATGACTCACAGAGAGAAGGACAGGAGCAGAGAGCAAGGAAGGCTCGAACGTAAGAAACCTTTAAATGTTAAGATTGAAAGTCCCATTTTCTGACCATTGAGCCCATTGTCTAGTTTATATTGTGGCCAAACTGTTACAATAGAAAATTAGCCGTTTGGGTCTCACTGTGCCTCGGAAACCAAGAGCAGAGATATTGCAAAGTAGACACCCTAAAGGGGTACTTTTATGGGAATGAGTGTTAAGATACCATTGTTGGAATGTGGAAATGAAGAAAGGTGAGTAAGGCAGACCAGGAAGGGAAAGAGACACGACGGAAAAAAGCGATCCCGTTTCCAAGGTCAGTCTCTGTGGTATAGAAGGCTCACTTTCGGGGTGAGCATCCCCACGTCTGAAAGAACCTAGACCCCTAGGGCCCAGAGAGTCTCCTAACCTAGTGCTAGGATTTTGGGAGTCTATGGAACAGAAGGAGTTGGCAGGAAACCCAAGTGGAAGTCTTTTTACTCACCAATCTTTCATCTGACAGATCAGGGCCAGTATGGTATGTAAAGTCAGCAATGGCAGGAGAGATCTCAAGGTGTGTCCTTAAGGCAGGTTCAGGAGTGGTTGCCAGGAGGTGGATCAAGCCTAGGGAGGGAGAGGGAGAGGGGGAAAGAGAGGGAGTGAGAGGCAATCCAGCAAGTTGTGGCAGGTACCCCTCCGAGGTTTCGGCGAAACCCTAAAATGTAAAGTTTGCCGAAAGGGCGCACACATTCTATGTTCAGGCAAAGGAGTTTACTAAAGTAAAATGCCTGGGCTGACACCAAGGTGGCATCAGCCCCGACCTGAAGCAAGGCGGGTTTTTATATGTGAGTAGGGTAGGGGGTCAGGAGTGTAAAATTTCTTACAAGCAATTGAGTTTGAGGGTGGGGAGAGGAGGCTCCATGAGAAGTAGGTTGAGTCTTCCATTCCCATTTCTATGAGCCTGGAGGTTGGGGCTCCATGGGAAGTCAGTGGGGTCTTCCATTCCCATCTCTGTGAGCCTGGCGGCTAGGGGCTCCGTGGGAAGTTGGTGGGGTCTTCCATTCCCATCTCTGTGAGCCAGCTCAGGATTAGAGTTCAGGGTTAGAGCAGAGCCTTCCTGTTTTGCAAGGTTAAAACAAGCTTGAGGGGAAGTTTCCTGTGTCAGTTAGCGGGGAGGGAGTGGGGAGAGGTGAGTGGGGATTGTAACTCCCTTATAATTACTAATGAATAATGAGATTTAATTAGTTATAAAATGTGTTCCATTAAAAACAAAAACAAAAAAACAAGAACCTGAAGGCTTCACTTTTGAATTCTACCAAACACTTAAAGAGCTAATACTAATTTTTTCAAACTAAAAAAAGGGGACAGAAGATAATTTTTCCAAATTCATATTACAGGGCTAAAATTATTCTGTTATTAAACTAAAAGAAACAACAAGAGAACTACAAGCCAATATCCCTAATGAACAGAGATGCAAGAATTCTCAACAAAATACTGACAAAATGTATTCAACAGAACAGTGAAAAAGATCACTTTTTAGAGTTTATCATACCCAGTGATCTATCACAGAAACAAAGAACAGAGTACCACATGTTCTCACTCATAAGCATACCCTGAACATTTACCAAAGTGCTATAAGAAAGTGATTGGCAGTAGCTGGATACCGCTGGGGTAGGGGGAGGAAGGGGACACAACATCAATAAGGGTACCAGACAAAGTGGGGACCAAAGCAAGGCCCAGACTTTACCTGTATGATGACCATTTGTATACCTAATCCAGAATTGTACCCCACATCTTAAAAAAAAAGATCATTTGCCATGATCAAATAAGATGCATTTCAGGATTGTTCAACATACACAAATCCACAAACACGATTCATCACATCAACAGAATAAAGGGTAAAACCATATAATTATTTCAGTAAACAAATTAGGTATGGAAGAAACATACCCCAACATAATAAAAACTAAAAATGCAAAGCCCATAGCTAACATCATACTGAATAGGATATACTTAAAAGCATTTTCTCCAATTTCTAGAACAAGATAAGGATGTCTACTGCTATCATTTTTATTCAATATAGTACTGGTATTCCTGGCTAGAGCATTTAGGAAAAAGGAAGAAATCAGAGGCATGTAAATTAGAACAAAGAAAGTAAATTGTCCTTGTTTGTGTTTGACATAATTCTATATAGAAAACTCTAAAACTCCAACCCCTCCAAAAAAAAAAAGATGCTATTAGAACTAATAAACAAATTCAATACATTTTTGCAAGATATAAAATAAAAATAAAAATTAGTAGCATTTTTATATGCCAACAACAACTAGCTAAAAAGGATATCAATAAAGCAATTCCTGTGCAACTCTCTTTCAGGCCCCCTCCCATTGGGAGCTTTTCTGTCTTCTTAATAAATCCTACTTTCTAAAAACAAAAAATAATAATAAACCTTAATTCCTTTTACAACAACTCCAAAAAAAACCTAGAAATAAATGTCACCAAGGAAGTGAAAGATCTCTAGGATAGATAAATTAAACATCGTTGAAAAAATACAAAGACAGAAATAAATAGAAAGAGACACTGTGTTCATGGATTGGAAGAATTAACATTTTTAAAATGTGCATACTACCCAAATTGATCTACAAATTCAATGCAATTCTTATCAAAATACCAATGACATTCTTTACAGAAATAGAAAAAAGCAAATTGAAATTTATGTGAAAACACAAAAGACCCTAAATAGCCAAAACAATTTTGAGTAAAAAGAGCAAAACATTATTGAAAAAAAATGAGTCATTATACTACCTGGCTTTAAAATATACTACAGAGATATAGTAACGAAAAGAGCATGCTATTGGCATAAAAATAAACACATGGATGGAACAAAATCAAGAACATGGAATAAATATGCACACACACACACATTTTTCAGCTGCTGATTTTAGAGAAAGGCACCAAGAATACACAATGGAAAAAGGACAATCTCTTCAAAAAATAGTGCAGGAAAAACTATATATTCACATGCAAAAGAATGAAAATACAACTATACTTCTTATATACGTAAATCAACTCAAAATGAATTAAGTACTCAGATATAAGACTTGAAACTATAAAATTGTTACAAGAAAACACAGGAGCAAAGTTTCATGATATTGGACATGCAAGAATTTTTTGGATAAGAGATCAAAAGGATGAGTGACTAAAATAAAAATAGACAAAAGGGATTACATTAAACTAAAAACCTTTTGCACAAAAAAGGCAACTATCAACAGAATAAGGGGACAACCTACAACCTACAGATTGGTAAACAATGTATATATTATTTGCAAACTATATATCTAACAAAGGGTTAATATCCACAATATGTAAGAAACACAAAAAAGCTCAGTAGTAAATAAGAAAAAATAAAATTAAAATAGTCAAAATACCTAAATAGACATTTCCCAAATGAAAATATACAATTGACCAATAGGTATATTTAAAAATGCTTAACATCACTAATCATTAGAGAAATGTAAATCAAAACCAAAATGAGATATCATCTCGTCCCAACTAAAATAGCTATTATGAGTAAGACAAAAAATAACCAATGCTATTGTGAATGTGGAGACATTAGAATTGTTATAAGGCATAACTTGTAAATATTGAAGGTCTGGTTCCAGACCACCACAATAAAGTGAATATCTCAGTAAAGTGAGTCATATAAATTTCTGATTTTTTAAATTCATATGAAAGTTATGTTTACATTATACTGTAGTCTCTGCTAAGTGTGCAATAGCTTTATGTCTTAAAAATGCATGCACTTTAACTTTAAGATATTTTACTGTTAAAAATTACTAACAATCATCTGAGTCTTCAGCAAGTCATAATCAGCCATTTTGCTCCTGGAGAGTCTTGCTTCCATGTTTATGGTAGCTGACTGATTAGGGTGGTGGTTGGTAAAGATTTGGGTGACTATAACAATTTTTAAAAATGAAACAACAATGAAGTTTTCTCCATCAATTGACTCTCATTTTACAAAAGATTTCTTTGTAGCATGTGTAGCTGCTTGAGAGCATTTTACCCACAATAGAAATTCTTTCAAAGATGGAGTTATTTCAAACTTTGCCACTGTTTTAGTGAATAAGCTCATGTAACATTCCAAATTGTTTGTTGTCACTTCAACAATGATTACAGCATTTTCACCAGATTCCATCCCAAGAACTTTCTTGGCTCATATGTAAGAAGCAGCTTTTTATCTGATAATGTTTTGCCAAGAGTTTGTAGTAATTCAGTCACATCTTCAGCCTCTATTTCTAATTCTAATACTCTTGCTATTTCCACTACATCTGCAGGTTACATTCTTCTTTAAGGGTTAAAATCATCTTCTTTCAAATTCTTGTTAACATTGATATTTTTACCTCCTCCCATAAATCACAAATATTCTTAATGGCATCTTGAATGGTGAATCATTTCCAGAAGGTTTCCAAGTTACTTTGCCCAGAGCCATCTGAGGAATTACTATTTATGGCAGCTGTAGCTTTAGTAAAACCAATTTCTTTATTAATAAGACTTGAGGGTAAAAACTATTCCTTGATACCTGGGTGACAAAATGGATATTGTGTTAACAGCGTACAATAACAACATTAATTTCTTTAGATCTCTCTATAAGGGCTCTTGGGTTACTATGTGCATTGCCAATAAGCTGTAATATTTTTAAAGGATTTTTTTCTGAGCAGTGGGTCTCAACAGTGGGCTTAAAATATTCAGTAAACTATGTTATAAACAGATGTGCTGTCCTCCAGACTTCATTGAATCATTTATACAGCACAGGCAGAGTATATTTAGTATAATTCTTAAGAGCCCTAGGATTATGAGAATAACAAATCAGCAATGGCCTCAACTTAAAGTCACCAGCTGCATTTGCTCCTAACAAGAGAGTCCACCTGTTTTTTGAAGCCAGGCATAGACATCTCCTCTCTAGCTATGAAAGTCCTGAATGGTACCTTTTACCAATATAAGGTTGTTTCATCTCCAATGAAAAACTCTTGTTTAGTTAAGCCACCTTTAGCAGTGATCCTAGCTAGATCTTCTAAATAAATTGCTGCAGGTTCCACACCAGCACTTGTTGCTTCACCTTATACTTTTATTATTATTATTATAAAATCACCTTCTTTTGTTAAATCTCATAAACCAACACTGCTGCCTTTGAACATTTCTTCTGCATCTTCCTCACCTCTCTAAACCTTCATAGAATTAAAGAAAGTTAGGGCCTTGTTCTGGATTAGGTTTTGACTTAAGGGAATGTTGTGGCTGGATTTATGTAGGCTACTAACACTTTTCCCATATCAGTAATACAACTGTTTTCCTTTCTTATCATTCATGTATTCACTGGAGTAGCACTTTTCATTTCTTTCAGAAACTCTTCCTTTGCATGCATTCAAAACTTGCCTAATTGTTTAATAAAAGAGGTCTAACTTTTGGCTATCTCAGCTTTCCGTATCCCTTCCCCACTAAGCATAATTATTTCTAGATTGAGATTTAAAGTGACAAATGTGCAACTCTTCACTTAACCACTTAGTGGTAATTGTAGAATTATTCATTGATCTAGTTTAAATATTTTTGTGTCTCAGAAAAACAAAAATGTGTGTTGTTGAGTTTGGCTATTACTTTGATTTTTCATCCTGACATTCTTTTGAAGAGAAATAAATGAGGGGAGCTCAGAGAGGAAGAAAATAAACTTCTATACATTTTCAATTTCCACCAATTTTTAATATTTTTGCTTATTTTTAATAACAACCAAAAAGTTTTAAAAAACACATTTTAAAGTTGATATCTTCACTACTGCTGGTTGTAGATCCTCCAGAAACTCCAATAACAATTTGGGAGAAATGTACTGCCACTTAAATATCCTTACAAATCTACTTCCAAGGCCTGGCACACATTTTCAGAATTAAAATATATATATATATCTTGAGATATAGTTATTTATATTATTGATTATAATATATGTTTTTAATTAAATGCAAATAAATGATCTTCTATTGTGATTATGGAAAATAAAATACAACAGCATAGTCACCAAGACAAAGAATGTTAAATACCAGAAAATGAAGGTCTTGGACCATTCCATGCCCACTGGTCCTGTGCAGCAGAATGCAAATCAGAAAGCTTCCTAATCTAAGACATTGCTTTTACTTTCACATCTAGATGTGTGTGCCTTTGCAACTCCAGATGCATTTGCAAAATTAAAAGCATAATTTATCTCCAAGAAGCAATATTCCATCAGGCTGGTGACTTTGTCTTGATGAAAAACTGGCTCTAAACACTCTTTTTTCACTATTGGGTCTGGTCTCAGGAACAGCAGTAAGACAATAATCTCTAATATTCAGGATGGATTATAGGGACGTAAGTCAGCTCCACTACCTTCCTCAAACATATATACATAATTGAACCTGGCTTTTCCTTTCCCCTATCCTTCACATCATCAATCTAGTGATTCAAAATATATGAACTACCAAGAAAAGTATTAAGAACCTTGTCGCCGAAAAACCCAAGGGGGCAAATGTTTTCCTTTGGACTAAATAGTGCTCTTTTAATGTTTTATCCTGTGAAACCTAAAATGAAAATGTGAATTCATGAATAAATATTAGTTAAAATAACATCAAAAGTAGCTATACGGAGGGACATCATGGAACATTATAGATGGTAATATTATGTCCTACAAAAGGGCACTTTCATATCTGAGTTGCGGGTACAAGTACAAGACCAGAGTTAGAAATAACAAATGGAAACAGTCAGGATCTTGCTACAGAAGATTTTGAGTACAGTAGATAATATTTTTCTTTGTCCAGGCCTCTGCTTAATCTTCCTCATCACCACCTCCCCCAGAAGCCCTGCTATGTGTGATTACATACCAATTAATGTATTTCAGTGATTAACATAGCATAGGGTTTATTCATGTTTGTGTGTTTGTTTATATATTTTTATTTTATAATTATAAGGATTCTTAGCAATCACTGAGGAAAAAGAGTAAAAGGTATTTACTCAAGGTCAAAACACAAAATGAGAAACAGCCAAGCTTGAAAGACATTAGCAGGATTCATGTCTACTAGCCCTTTCTTGTGTACTTCCTATTAAATCAGGAACCAATCTCACAGTGTATGACTATAAATTAAAAAAGACAATAGGCAGATGATTATACACTATGGAGTTATGGATGAGGGTTGTGTAATGTAATCTTTACATATATTTTTTTATTTTGTTAAAATAGATTCAGGGAGCACAAGTGCAGTTTTGTTACATGGGTATACTATGTAGTGGTGAAGTCTGGGCTTTCAGCGTAATCATCTCATGAATAGTGTACATCATACCCATTGTTCTAATTCTAAATTTTTTTGTTTGCTTTTACTTTGTCTTTGTTTTTGTTTTTGTTTTGAACTGAGACTTCAATAATATTGGTTGAAAATCAATGCAGGTAAAAGTGAGCACAGCTGTTGTTTTAGGATAGTGAGACAATATTTATTTAATATAAAATATCTCTGTCTATTGATGTCAGTATATTACTTTTAAAATAGAATTTTGCGAAAATCAATGTTGATGGAACACACTCCCAGAATTGAGGAATCAACTAGGAAACAGACATACTGAGATTATTTTATGAGTTTAGGTTTGTTTTTAAAAATTTCACTTTGGTTGCCAATGTTTTAAGTTAATATGAGACTGTTTATTTTCTTAGTGGCACATACATTTTCACATTTTTCAAAGGTTGTACAAGCTAATAGACAACCAAGGGTCAAAAGTTTTCAATGACAACTGATACAGGCGACAAATTTTCAGTAGTGCAGAGAACTCACTTTGACTTATTTGGGAGGGAGTATCTGCAAATGCTTCAATTTTGGAAAAGATCTCCTTCATGAACTGATTAGATGATCTCACTGAAGTCTAATTATGACAATTGAGTATAATCTCTGAGGACATATATTTTAAATAGCTACCTGTCTTTAAGACTCTGTGTATAGCTCATACTTGCTTTCTTTAATCAGCGCTAGACACTAAATTCCTGGTTTCTCTTTCGATTTGTTTTTCAGAATCAGTTTAGTTCAGTATCTCAAAGGCAGAGGTGAGTGTCCACATGTGTTCCAGGCCTCCTGCAACCAATAAACTAATCTAAGCATAATGAGCCAGACAAGAAAGTTGAATAAGAGTGGAAACTGGCAGATTCTGGAAGTCAGCTGGGCCAGAAGTCATATCTAAGAAGGTCATCCAAGAGAGAAAGAAGGACCAGCTGATGAGGTACAGAATGAGTGAGAAGCAGCAATAGGGATATATGCTCAAACAAGAAGCCTGGTGGGGAACTCAGGCAGAGGATGGGATTAAAACTTAGATGATAAATTAAGGTTAGGCTTGGCTGAAAAAAATAACATTGATATTTCTTTAGCCAAAGGGAAGGAAAATCATGATCTGATGATATTTGTGTGTGCATACATGTGGGTATATGTGTGTGAGATCTATCATAGCTTGCAATTTAGGTGATATTTGTTCCTTGACATTCAGTTGGACAGGACATATGGGCTGAAGTTTTGACCTAGAACCCATAAGGGTGCATTTACCACAATGCATGTTGAATATGGAATTTCTGTTTAACCTTTCTTGAATTCAGTAACTTTACAGATTGTCTTCATTAAGATAGTATAAATTGTCATAATATATAGACAATGGCTCAAGTACACAGTAGAAGAAGTTTTTCTTTATTTTTTTCTCCTTTATATAACACATTATGTTATTTCTAGTCATTAGACACCTCTCTTCTATATAATAATCGAGGATACCTGTATCTCATGTAACCTAGTACCCCAAGATCCCATATCTCATGGCTCTACCACACTCCAGGATCTTATAATCACCTGCAATTATGCTGCTAAAGACAGGAAAAAGCACGAAGGAAGTTATTCTGCTTCTGAAAAGCCTTTGCCTAAAAATGGCTCACATTTTTTTCTTACATCCTATTGACAATAACATCACACGATTATGCCCAGGTGCAAAGCGGTAATGGGAATATAAAATCTGACTGAACCATTGTATCCCAGGGATGGTTCTATACTTTTGTACACTGAATAATAGCTACACACAGAAATCAGGTTCTACTCACTGAATTTTACCTTATAGGAAAAAGGAATCTTGACATGCTATTAAATGAAGGATCTTGATATAAGGAGATTACACTGGATAGTACAGGTTGGCTGTATATAAAGAGGTAGTGACAAAATGGACAAATGAAATGACATCTAATTTAAAATCTTCTGTAGTCAAGGAAACCATCAATATTGTGAAAAGATAACCTATTATACAATGGAGTATTATTCAGTCATAAAAAGAGAAAATAAAATTTTGCAATTTGCAGCAACAAGGATGGAAATGGAGGCCATTATGTTAAGTGAAATAAGCCAAGCACAAAAAGACAAATATCACATGTTCTCACTCATATATGAGAGCTAAAACAGTGGATTTCTTGAAGATCAAGGGTAGATTGTTTGTTATCACAGGCTGGAAAAAGAGGAAGGAGGTAGGGTGAAAGGGACAAAGAGGAATATATGTGTATTTATTACCACCGCACTGTACAATTAAAATGGCAAAGATGGTAAATTATATATGCATATTTTACCTAAATAAAAAATAAATTTAAAAAAATTGGAATCAAAGAGGAGGAGTGTGGTTGCTCATGCTTGTAATCCCAGTACTTTGGAAATTTGAGGCGGAATGGTTTGAGACCAGGAGTTTGAAACCAGCCAAAGCAACAGACCAAGACTTTGTCCCTACAAAAATTAAAAAAAACAAAAACAGGTGTGGTGGTGTGTGCCTGTAGTACCAACTATTCAGGCCATTGAGCCAGAAGAATCATCTGAGCCCAGGAGGTTGAGGCTGCAGTGAGGTAAGCCATGATTGTGCCACTATACTCCAGCCTGGGTGACAAAGTGAGACAAGTGTCTCAAAGAAACAAAGAATCTAGACATTTGTCAAAAGAAGACATACAAATTGTCAACTGGTATATGAAAAATTATAAAAATCACTACTCACCAGAGAAATAAAAATTAAAACCACGGTGAAATATCACTGCACACCTGTTAGAATGGCTATTATCCAAAGATAAAAAATAACACATGTTGGCCACGATGTGGAGAAAAGCAAACCCTGTACATACACTGCTAGTGAGAATGTACATTAGTACAGTCATTATAGAAAACAGTAACGTACTCTAAGATCGACCACATACTTGGCCACAAATCAAGCACAAACAAATTTCAAAAGATTGAAATTTTGCCATGCACCTTCTTGGACCACAATGGAATAAAAATAAATATCAACACCAACAAGGTTCCCCCAAAACCCACAAAGACATGGGCACTAAACAGCATTATGCTAAACAACTCCTGAGTCAATGATGAAATCAAAACAGAGCTTAAAAGTTACCTGGAAACAAATGAAAATAAAGAAACATCTTTAAAAAAATATCTGGGATGCCATGAAAGCTATAATAAGAGGGGTATTCATATCTCTAGAAATGCACATGAAGAAAATGCAAGAATCACAAAATAACAGCCTAACAAG
Source organism: Tarsius wallacei (assembly GCA_963574415.1). Taxonomy (NCBI): domain Eukaryota; kingdom Metazoa; phylum Chordata; class Mammalia; order Primates; family Tarsiidae; genus Tarsius; species Tarsius wallacei. The sequence goes on from CAUYQG010040799.1 coordinate 17,468, forward strand.
CCACCTAAGGAAGCTGGAAAAGCAAGACCATAAAAACCCTAACTTCAGCAGAAGAATCCATATCACCAAAGTAAAAGCCCAAATTCGGGACATAGAAGACAAAAAGGTAATACAAAAAATCAACAAAACAAAAAGCTGGTTCTCTGAAAGGATAAACAAGATTGATGGTCCCCTAGCTAGACTGACCAAGAAAAAGAGAGAAAAAGCCCAAATAAACACAATCAGAACACAAAAGATGAAGTCACATCTGACCCTGAAGAAATACAAAAGATCATTAGAGACCACTATGTACACTTGTATGGAAAAAAACTTGAAAACCTTAAGGAAATGGAGGACTTTGTGACATCACACAACCTACCTAGGTTGAAACAAGAAGAAATCGAGACCCTAAATAGACCAATAACAATCAAGGAAATTGACTATGTAATAAGAAAACTACCTAAAAAAAAAGCCCTGGACCAGATTTCTATCCAGCAGAATTCTATAAGACATTTAAGGAGGAACTGATACAATCCTACTGAAAGTATTCCAGGCGATTGAGAAAGATGGAACTCTCCCCAGATCAGTTTATGAAGCTAACATCACATTGATACCCAAACCAGTAAAGACCCAACAAAGAAAGAGAACTACAAGACAATATCTTTGATGAGTATAGATGTTAAAATTCTCAACAAGATCCTAGCAAATCAGATTCAGCAACACATCTCAAAAATCATCCATCATGACAAAGTAGACTTCATCCCTGGGACGAAAGCTTGTTCAACATTCGTAAGACCATAAATGTAATTAAATATATCAATAGATGTCAAAACAAAAACCGCATGATTATATCATTAGATGCAGAAAAAGCTTTTGATAAAATTCAGCACCCCTTCTTATTAAAACCCTCGAACATCTAGGCATATGTGGAACATACCTCAAAATAGTAAAAGCCACCTATGAGAAACCCACAGCCAGCATACTCCAAAACAGACAAAAACTGGAACTATTTCCCCTGAAAACTGGAACAAGACAAGGATGCCCACTCTCTCCCTTCCTGTTCAATATAGTATTGGAAGTCCTTGCTAGAGCAATCAGAAAAGAGAAGGTGATCAGGGGTCTCCAAATAGGAAAAGAGGAAGCCAAGTTATCTCTCTTTGTAGATGACATGATTGTATACCTTGAAAACATAAAAGAATCTGTCAAAAACCTCCTTGCACTGATAAACGACTTTGGCAAAATCTCAGGGTATAAAATATATGTGCAAAAGACAACCGCATTTCTTTACACCAATAATAAACAAACAGAAACCCAAAGAAAAAGCACATTCCCATTCACAATAACCACACAAAAAAAATGAAATACCTTGGCATCTTTCTAACCAGAGATGTGACAGACCTTTACAATGAAAACTACAAAACACTGCTCAAGGAAATCAAAGATGACACAAACAAGTGGAAAAATATCCCATGCTCATGGGTTGGAAGAATCAACATTGTGAAGATGTCCATCTTACCTAAGGCAATCTGCCGGGAGCCGCAATCTTTAGTAAGAATAAGGTAAAAGGGACCTGAAAACAGGAAAAACGCCGGCTGGAAGCAAGGCCCCAGTTAAATGTGGCCATGATGGAGGCAAAGCCCCATGGATCCTGTTGACGGACCTTCCCTAACTTTGAAGGATTGCGTGCATAGGCTTGGGAATGTTCCCTCTTTAATTGAGATAATAGATGCACAGTTGGATGATGGCATTTGACAGCAAAAATTATACTTAGGCATAGTGAAGGTGAGATTGCAGCAAAAAGGTGCCCCTTAGGGTGTGTAAGGATGTTTTTCAGTAACAGCAGGAGGTTGAGAAAAACAAGTCGACCACTTCCTCATAAACAACAGACCCCGGTTGAGAGCTGGTGGAAAACAACC
>CAUYQG010040800.1:0-11980 GCA_963574415.1 Tarsius wallacei
CTGGAAATATACAGAATAGGAAGTCCAACAGACATATAAAAATATGCCCAAGCTCATTTGTATGTATAGAAATGCAAACTAATGAGGGAAACTGCTAGGGGAGGGAGGGGCATACCTCATCAACAAGGGTACCTGCATAATAAGTGTTTGTATACCTAACCCTGAATTGTACCCCACGTCTTTATAATTAAATAAATAAATAAAATCCTCTTAGAGGGATGCCATGGTCTGAATGTTTGTGTCCCCTCAAAATTCAAATTCTGAAATTGCAATCACCAAGGCAGGGGCTTTGGAAGTTAATAAGAGATTGGTGATCTTATAAAAGAACCCCCAGAGACCTAGCTGCCCCTTTCACCATGTGAGATCACGGCAAGACGTCTGCAGCCTGCAACCCAGAACCTGCCATGCCGGCCGGCACCCTGATCTGAGACTCTAGCCTCCTGGATGGTGAGAAATAAATTCCTGTTGTTTATGAGCCACAGTTCATGGCGTTTGTTATTGCAGCACAAATTGAGACAAGGGTGAGCCAGGACTAAAACATTTGTTTTGTTTGGAGGGTGGAGCCCTCACGAATGGGGTTAGTGCCCTTGTAAAAGAGAACCCCCCCCCTCCAGAGAGCTCCTTCGCACCCTCCACCATGTGAGGACACAGCGACATCTATGAGCCAGGAAGTGGCCTCACCAGATGCCAAGACTGTGGGTGCCTGTAATCCTAGGCACAGCCCCAGAACTCTGAGAGGTGAGTTTCCACTGTTTACTATTGACAAGCCACCCTTATAGCCCAGGCAGGCTAAGACATTTCCTCCTATACAGAATATAATTACATGCATTTGAGTTATAAGTAACTACACACTGAGCTGAGCTGTAAATGACTAGATGATGCCAAAAAAAAAAAAAAAAAAAATCTGAGAGTGTGGAGAGCAGGACCCCTGGGCCCAGTGACTCTGAAGAAGACTCTCTTGCAGGCCCCACTCACGAATGGCCCAGGATGAGGCTACAGGCAGCCTACATGGAGCCCCAAATACAGGGTCTCAGCCTACATCTACCCCTGAAGAGGCCTCTCCTCTGGAAGCCCTCCTCTCTGCCTGCTAGCTCCTGTTCACCTATCGTCTTACTTGTCCCGAGATGCCTTCCCACCTGCCACACAAGCTTCTGAAAAGCAGTGTCTCCCTCGGGCTCACTTCCCCATCCCTACTCTGCAGTGCCTATAGAACCTGGACTACAGGGAAGATCCTTAAGTACAGCATGAGATGTCCACACAGAGAACACAACGAGGCACAGCCTGACCTGGAAATGGCCACCATACCCGGCCTCACAGAACAGCCGCTGATGACACACCTGGGATCGGGGCCATGTTTTTATTGAGAAGGAAGAAAAAACAAGTGGGAGAATGTTCAAATTATGTTCAAATAAGCACAGCGAAAGGGAGGGAATAAACACACCTGTTAATATCAATGACCTCAGGGGTGTGACTGCTTTGGAGGGACAGAAGAGTTCACATTGACAGTAAGCAGATATCCCATAATTTTGTTTGTTGTGTTGTTTTGTTTTGTTTGGGGGGGCTTTAGAGTTTTTGTTTGTTTGTGTGTGTGTGTGTGTGTGTGTGTGTGTGTGTGTGTGTGTGTGTTTTGAGTCAGAGTCTCACTCTGTTGTCCAGGCTGGAGTGCAATGGAACAATCACAGCGCACTATAGCCTCAACCTCTTGAACTCAGGCAATCCTCCTGCCTCAGCCTCCCAAGTAACTGGGACTACAGATGTGGGCCACCACTCCCAGCTAAGTTTTTTATTTTTTTTGTAGAGATGAAGTCTTGCTATGTTGCCCAGTCTAGTGTCAAATTCCTGGGCTCAAGTGATCCTCCTGCCTCAGCCTCCCAAAGTGCCAATATGGCATAAGCCACTATGCCTAGCGTAATTTTAAAAAAATTATTTTAGAGGAATTCTGGTCTTAAAAATATTAAGTGATTGCACTAAGAATGGTGTGTGTGTGTGGCATTGAGTCAGGAAGGCTCGCTGTCCCAAGGATCCCACTGGACTTGCCCACAGCCAGCCTCGAAGCTTAACGGCTATTTTTCACATGATTTGTTTAAAAACGGAAATTGCCCTAACACCTAGTGGTGGCCATGCTTGGCCTTTGAATATCAAAGACAGTGGTTCCCTGGGGGTTCCTAGAAAGGTGTGGAAGCCTTTTCCGTGGGCCACTCAGAGCACAACAGTGAAGAGATCCTGGGCCTACCCCAGTTTCCCAGCCAGCTTGCCCATAAATACCAGCTGTGAATGAACCTGGGAGTGAGATCTCAAAAGCCTAAAACACTCTCTTCCAAGGGCCCCTATACCAAATGCCGTGTCTATGCTGGAAACAACCTGGGAAAATCTTAGCAAAAAACAAGCAGCACTTAGACACATCAAGGAGTTTTAAAATTAATTCCTTAAGCTGATCAAGAGATAAAAGCTGTGAACAAAAGGACTTGGATCTATCACCTAGCCATGCTAATCTACCTGTAAGCCACTCAGCCAGCCGCAGGAAACCTAAATGGAGGAGCTGAGCCCTCACAGGGCAACTGTCCACAACCAACCAAACAACTGGGAGGGAGGGAGGGAGGGAGAGAATGGATGAGAACTGTCAAGACCCTGAGGTCATCTCAAAGGGGGCCTGGCATCTGGAAGGCCCAGGCTCCCAATCTCACCATAACACTAATCAGGTACCTATACCAGGGAAGTTAGCAAAAAGTCACTAAGCCTCAGTGCCCTCATCTGTGAAATGAGAATGATAAACATGCCTGTGTCCTGGGGCTGCCATGGGGCACACAAGAAGGTGCACAAAGCCCCTGCTGCCAGCTCTTCCAGGGTCCGCTCTGGCTGCAGAACTGCCACGCCTGAGGTCACACCCTCCCTGCCCTTCCTGCAACACCTGCGTGGGACGCCTGGGAGGCAGAGAGGTCAAGGCTCCACTGCTGTTCAGGCCAGAGCAGGACCCTGGGCTCGAATATTCTCCCCAGCCTTGCCAGGTGGGCCTGCAGCTTCCTCCTCACCCAGCCCTGCTTCCTGCCCTTCAGGTGCTGTTCCCAGCAGACACCTTGCATCCCAAGTTCCATCTCAGCATCTGCATCTGGAAATCCCAACCTGCAACAAAGCTCTCTGTCAGCATTAGGGACATGGGATCCTGCAATGTGATAAAAGGTCAGTTCTGGTTTAGAAAAACACCACACATGTCAACTGCTTCTGGCAAAGTCTAGTCGCTCATTCATGTATTTATTTACCAAATATTTATTCACCAAGTGTTTATGCACAGAACACCATGGGCCGGGCAGCCTGCGGGGCAGTGAGAGCTCAGCCCTGATGAAGGCTTGGGGCCTCTGGGCTCTGCATCCACAGCAATGGTTCTCAAGGGAGCGTCACTGCCCTCGAGGCCCCGCAGCTGGCAGGGGGTTATGGGTCTTTATGATGATGGCAGGGATCTACTGGCCTTTGGGGAAGGGGGAGCAGAACGCTAGAACCCTACAATGCTCCAAAAAGTCCCCCTTGAGATGGACTGCCCCCATCCCACCCAACTTTCATTAAAAAGACTGCATATAATCATCTGAGTCTAGATATTAACTCTACATTTCATAAAAATATTTTGTTCAGGTTCAAATACACTGAACTTTCTACAAATATGATGACCCTGTAAATCGAGGGAAGGATGCACTATATTTTATTCAGAACTTTGCCAAGAGTTTTATCACCTCTGAAAAGCATGACTCATACGGAAATATCACTTATGTGTAATGAATCACCTCTAAAACATACCTGCGTTGGGCCACATCTATAGTTGGCATGTTCTTAGTGATGTACAAGAAAATACATTTTCAGTCCTTTTTTTTTTTTTTTGAGTTGGAATCTCACTCTGTCACCCAGGCTGGAGTACAGTGGCATGCTCATGGCCACCACAGCCTCGACCTGCTGGGCTCAGGCTATCCTTCTGCCTCAGCCTTCCAAATAGTCGGAACTACAAGCACGTGCTTCCATGCCTGGCCTATTTTTTTATTTATTGTAGAGATGAGGTCTCTCCAAGTTGCCCAGGCTGGTCTCGAACCCCTAGGCTCAGGCAATCCTCTTGCCTCCACCTCCCAAAGTGCTGAGATTACAGGCTTGAGCCACCACACCCAGCCTTTCAGCCCTTATTTCTAACATTTACATATGAGTACTAATATGTAATTGATACTATTTAGTGGAATATTTCTTAAACCCAAGCTAATTTATTATAAGAGCAAATATGTAACTATTTTATTATATCCTCAATATAGCCGTGAACATATTGAAATACATGTGACTTTATTATCGATCATATTCATGCCATTTCTCATTTTTATTACACCCCACTCACAGCAGGACACCTGCAGCATTCATGAAAACCGAAGTTCCGGGCTCCAGCCCAGAAGAATAAGCTGTTCTCCAGGGCTAGAACCTGGTCATCTTTTCAATGCTCCCCAGATGATTCTGACGCTCATGCAGCATGGCACCCCCGAGTGTGGAGGAGACAGGTGCACCAAGCCATTCCTGCCTAGAAGTGCCCACAGCCTGGAAGGAGAAGACAACATTGTAATGACCATGTCAGACACATAATCATTAAAGGTCAGAAAGAAACACCAGCAAAGTGCCATAAGAACTCAACAGTGGGAGATGCCAGCCAGGGTGTCTCACGAGGGTGCATCCAGCCAACATCTAGAAGACAGAGAGTAAGGGCCATTCAAAGACGGCTCAAGTGTCGACCCTGTGGTTGAAAGGAAGCTGGTGAGAGGACATGCCCCCTCCTGGCAGCATGAAGACCAGCTCCGAGCACCGGGCCAGGGAACCCACTTGCACGGTCACAGGCATGCTGATCAAGGAGGTCTGAGTGGTGGCATCACATCATCCCGCAGGAAATGAGTCACTGAATCTGTGCCATGACTTTGTCCTCAACCCAAGCAACGATCATCCATGATGCCTCGTGTCCCAAGATGAAACCCACACACCTCAGCGGGTTCAGCCTCCCCTGTCTGACCCCCACAGCTGCCCCAGCACCCTCAGCTCTGGCAAAGCTGCTGACTTCTCTGGTCCTGGAAACTCCCCAGGGCTGTCTTTTCCTTCTTGCTTTGCTGCCCTCCACCCCTAGAGCCCTTCCTCACTCTTCCCAGTTTGTCCTCCCACGAGGCATTTAAAACCAGCTCAATTATGGACTTTGCAGCAACTTGGATGCATTTATAGATCATCATATTCAGTGATCTATCATAGAAACAAAGAACGAAGTACCACATGTTCTCACTCATAAGTGGACCCTGAACATCATACTACAAGAAAGGATTTGGCAGTAGTGGGACGCTACCAGGTGAGGTGGAGTGGGGGGGCATATAACATCAATAAGGGTGCCTGATCCTAATCCAGGCCAAGTGAGGTCCAATGGGAGGCCCAAACTTCACCTGTACCTAGACATCTTACGTACCCAATCCTGACTTGTACCCCACATCTTTAAAATAAAAAAAAATCCCTATAAAAAATTTTAAATAAAAAAACTAAAATAAATATTAAATAAATAAATAAAACCAGAGCCACTGTCCAGGAGCCATCCCGCCTGGTACTACCCTGAGGTGACTCCCGAGGATACCCTCAGGCCCCCGCACAGACTGCCCTGAGCTGCGGCATGTCTGTCTCCATGTTGCCCACTCCAGTTGGTTGGGTAGCTCCAGGTCACCAATGCCATCCCTTGGCCTCCCACATTCCCCACCTGTCTGCCTCATACCATGGATGCTCACAAGAGCTATGTGGCCATCACTGCTGAGCCAGCGCCACAGCCAAAACGTAGTCTTCCCGAGGCCCACGGGTACTGAGATAATTCTATCTCCAAACACTGAGTGTCCCTTTCTTTTTGTCCAGTCACCACCCTCTCTACTGGAGCCCAGCACGATATGGGACTGCCTGTCATCCCAGCACTTTGGGAGGCTGAGGAGGGAGGATCGCTTGAAGCCAGGAGTTCAATCAAGACCAGCCTGGGCAACATAGCGAGAACTTGTTTCTACAAATAATCAAAAAATTAGCCTGGTGAGGCGGTGTATACCTGTAGTCCCAGCTACTCATGAGGCTGAGGAGGGAGGACTGTTTGAGTCTAGTAGGTCGAAGCTGTGGTCAGCCGTGACGTTGCCACTGCATTCCAGTCTGGGCAACACAGTGAGATCCCAACTCAAAAAGAAAAAAAAAAGCATGTGGAGTTACCTATGCCTGAACCACAAACTCAACAAGGAACAGGGATCTCGAGCCAACTCCACAGTTGAGATCTGTCAAGACAGTGACATGGAGATGGAGGGTGAGCCCCAAGCAGCTGCTGGCAGCAGGCACAGTCTTGATGAGTCGCGCGGTGACGTTCTGGTGGGCCTGAAAAGTCACAGCATCAAGGAATTCTGCTGTCACATGATCGGCCAGCTGCCCAGGTGGGGCTGTCATCAGCTGCAGCTGTGTACTGCCCAGCAATTCCCCCATTCTTCCATCTCACTGCTAGCTACCTAAGATTTTGTTTTTCTTAATTTCTAAAGAAAATACACCACCAAAAAAAGGAAGAAAATAATTCACGACTAGAATGTTCTTGACATGAAGTTCCTAAGCTCTGGTTCTGTTCACAATGTTGTCTCTCTAGGCTTGTAACAGAGGGTAGCATAAGACAAAACACACACAAACATGATGTGCCATGTAGAAATATCACCAAGTGCATCGTGCCCTTGTCCCTGCACCGTGGGGCTCAGCACACTGCCTGCAAACGAGAGAGTCACCAGTAGCGTCTGTCCCTCTGTGCAGCCTCCACTCCTGCTGCCTGAGCCTGGCAAGGTGATAGGACACCAATGTCACCAAGCTACTCCCTGGGGAAAGCTCCCCCCTCCCACATTCCACTCTCCCTCCCGAGGCGTGGCCGGGCCACTCAAGCCTGGCACTACCCCTAAGTTGCGCTGCCCCTCTTGCAACTTTAATGCTGGAAACAGGGTCGTAAGAGGGAAAGTGTCGTTTGTTAAACTATTACAAAGACAAAACAACTGCCATCTGAAGTACTTTGAAGCCTTCATCCCAGAGGCACTTGTTCTGTTACAGAAACTAACCCAAGAGGCTGAAAATTAAAAAGATATAACCTCAGGGGTCATGACAGAGTAGACTGGTGAGTCACGGTAAAGGAGCAGAGCAGAAGTGTATGGGGCAGCAGTGGCATCCATGGCTGCGATGCTTCCCAGGAGGCTACCAGAGATACCCAAATTCACTCGTTAGGGTCCCAAATTCATAGAAGGCTCTTCTCTGTGGTGAATGAGCAGAAGCTGGAGTCCTCTGGAATCTCTTTGTCTTTCTTTTTAGGGGTGTGGATATCAAGCCCCAGAGAGGTTCATCTCAGTCTCAGCCTCTCCCCTTCTCACCTGTCTCCCTGCATCTGGGAGTGTCTTCACCGCACGGCCTCTAGCCTCTAAAAGACACACATGATGAAGGCAGGGATATCAGGCCCAAAGAGGCTTATCTTGGCTTTAGCCTCTTCTCTTCTTGCCCACCTCCCTGTACCTCCAACCTCCCATGCATCTTCACCACACGGCCTCAGGCTTCCAGAAGACACACACAGTGAAGGCCAGAATTACAGGCCTACTCAGAAGGCACCTAGACACAGAAAGTTTGGGAGTAAATAATAAACTACAAATACCCTCTTGGTTAAGATAATTCACCTTTGTTAAGAAAGGTCATTTTATCTTCTGCTAGTAAGAAAATGTCATTTTTAAAGCCCGCTTTGGTAACAGGGATCCCAATGATTTCATTATCACATTAAAATTTTGTAAAACATCTTCACCTGAAATTATTAAAATATATATTTATTTGCTAATTTATGTCATTCAGGTACTTAATTTGTCACACTTTCAACAGCTTTGTTTCTATTAAGAATACAATTATTTTGTAAGAAAACACTGAACAAGTCCTACAGCTAAAGAATTCTATCATGCTAATGACTATCTCACTATGGATTTTTTGGCAGGATTGCTTGATACGGAAACAAGCCAATTCATACTGAAATTTCAGTCAAGCGGGCATTTAAAGGTGCATCAGAGGCCGTGACCGGGACTGGCATGAAGCTTTACAGCACTCAATAAAGATTTACTGGTAGAAAAATGAATTGCCTTCCATTTTGTCTGTCCCTAGGGGATTTCATCATAATGGCCTTTTTTTAATTTAATAGGCCTCACTGCAATAAATCCTAACCAGCACAGTGTGGTGTGGCTTGTCCTGCACTGGACAAGGGCACCCAGGCTCAGAGAGACAGTCGCACTGACCCCTATCACCAGCCTCTGTGTGCCATCAGGAGAAACGCATCTGTCCTGGGGTGGGGAGAATCTGAGCAAGGCAGAGAAGCTGACACAGAAACACACTTCTACAAAAGCAACCCTAGGACGCTCTCTTCTCTAAAAACATCTGCCAGGGACTCTTCTGGAAGAATTATTAAAGCAAAGCTTCTGGACATACACAGAATACTCTAGTTAACTCTCCGAGTAGTCATCTTTAAACTGCCGCATTTCTAATTCCCAAAAGCAGAGTCCTACAGCATACTCCTCGCTACCAAGCAGGGGACCCCGGCTGGTCACACTACCCAATGGCCTTTCCTTCTGCTTCAAGGACTGACCTGCTTCCACAGTCCGGACTGCTGTCCACACCAGTCACGGCCACTCCTTTTCAAATAGTTCATCTTTGCCCTCTCTAGATGTCAAAAAGGTAAGTGAGGCTGACTCACTCCTCTTCCACCCACCCTCCTAAAACCCTACCTGCGTGTGGCCTCTCTTGTCCTCTCTCAGCAGCCGAGGCAGCCCTCAGATCTGTCACCAGCTCCCAGGCCATCATCCCATCTTGTCAAGTCCACTCAGCAGCCCCAGCTGGAACTCTCTGCACTCAACTATCTTCTATCCAAATGCCAGATTCATCCTCAAATGCTGAAATGCCTAGTCTGTCACTCTAAAAATCGGCATCCAAGACATACAGACAACAAGAAGCAACTGCCCTCACCAAGCCTTCCCATCTTCCTCCAAATTGTTCAAGTGAAAAATGTAATTGGAAAAATGATGGATGTGACAGTCACCATCTTTATGCCTGAATCACCTCACATGGTTTTAGACAGAACCCTGATTTCACATTAGCACCCACTGGCAAGCCTCACAATGTGAAAAGCTGTCTGTGGATGTATAAGATGCCAACTATCCTTCCACTTCTGGGAAAAAAGTGAGGGAAAGTTATAAGCAAGAAAGTGGCAGTTTTAAACTTCATACACAAGTCCAATTCCAAGGAAATTCCTTGAGAGGAAATTCCCATCAGACTTCACCCTTTTACATTATCTGCCAAAACACAGCAAATTAGCAACACCCACTTCATCATCTCCCGACATGTCCACTAACAGACTCATCAAAGGAGGTCCCTTTCTCCCTACTGCAGGTTGTGGAGATGACCAGGTGCAAAAGAAATCTGATGGGAACCACTTGGGAGCAATGCCTTCTACAAGGGCCTTTCCAGTTTTACTTAAGCAAAGCAACTCCCATTTCGCCAAGAAGAAAATGGACAGGATGTCGTACAACTACCTACCAAAAGGTCCAGGACACTCATCTTTGCCAGATTGAGGGGTGGGGACACTAAACCTGACGGGAGACATGCGTTCACAATACTGAAATATTGATGCTTCTTCTAGACAAAATGAAGCATCAAGCCTCAGATGAGCACACATTTTCATGTGACATGGCCACTTAGTGTAAGATCATCTCCCAGGGCACCCTGAAAGATGGACAGATGTCTGCACCTAGTGACATTAACAGACAGAAGATACCTGGCTGAATCCATTGCCAAGGCATTGAAGAGCTGCACAAGATGATAAACGGGTGAAGGCCGTCAGGCCTCCTGCAGGATAAGGGGACTTCTCTGGGTTTCCCTTCACTTGGGTTCTCATCCCTCAGGACATCCATGTTCTATGACCAGGTCCAAGTTCCTTGCCATGAAAACCAAATCAAATAATGGAAGCACTTTCCCAATTCTTAGAAGGAAAAAAATCGACATATATGTGACATATCCTCTTTTTTAAGTTTTCTCTTCAATTTCTCCTGCCCTTAGCACCTACCACCACAAGGTCAAACAAGAACTTGAAGCAACATATAGTCTCTCTCTCCTCTCCCCTGCTCTCCTCTCTTCTTCTCTCTCTCCCTCTCTCCCTCTCTCTCCATAGATATATAAAATGTGTATGTTTAAACAAAATTCTAAAAATATGACCCCTTTAAAAAGTGTTTAAGCTGGGCTCGGTGGCTCAGCCTGTAATCCCGCGCTTTGGGAGGCTGAGGTGAGTGGATTGCCTGAGCCTGCGGGTTTGAGACCCGCCTGGGCAACTTGGCAAGACCGCATCTCTACAATTAATCAAAAAATCAGCTGGGCATGGTAGTGTGTGCCTGTAATTCTGGCTGAGGCGGAAGGATCGCCGGAGTCCGGTGGGTCAAGGTTGCAGTGGCTGGGAGCGGCCACTGCACTACAGTCTGGGCGACGGAGTGAGACTCCAACTCAAAAAAAAAAGTGTTTAAATTATTAAATTTGAAGACACAAAGACCTTCACTACTTACAATAGAAACATCTTTTCTGCTAGTCAAGCAGGGCCTTTTTCTGATGACAGAATAGTGACAGCCCAAATTCTGAGCAACAATGCCTCCAGGGCCATGAGCTGCACCCTCTGGGGAGTGAGCAGCACCCCTGGGCTCTAGAGGACTCCCTCGGTCCACCCAGGACACACTCTGCATGAAGCAATATTAGGTCAGGGTTTAGGTCACACAGGGCTGAGGCCCTGGTCAGCCACATTCAGAACATCCATCCGTGAGTTCCTAAACTCGCCCCCTGCAGGAATGTGGCTGGGCTGGGGCAGGCCAGAGTTAGTCATGGAATATATCCGATGCCCTAAATGCCACTTGAGGCCCTGGCTCCCTCCTTCTCCTCTTCCAGGCCCTGGCCCACAAAGAACAGCCAGCCTGGATGGAGCAATGGAGGGCACAGGCTCCCAGTGTGGGAGGCCATGGGTTAAGGAGCAACTGGCCAAACTGCAGAAATATTCTAGAGATATGAAGCTTTAATGCTTGGCTCTCAGGAGGTAATGACTCTCACTATTTTCTCATAAACATGCTAAGTAGATTTTTACATTCTCAAGAAGCTAAATCCTGTTGCGGCTTTATGACTTACTTCCATAACCAAGAGCCTCTTAAGCTATTAACAACCAAGTGTCACAACCCTGAGAGGCCTGTCAGTCCCAGACATGCCTTGTCATAAGTTCCCGCACAATATACCTTGGTTGAACAGATGACAGAAAAACAAAGAGGAAAGAAAACACAAAGCTTCCGAGTGGCTGACAGAGCCCCTGTACACAGCTGAAAGAGGTCAGCACAACAACACTGAGTCACATTTCAACGTGGTCACCTCTGGGGCCCTTTGACAAAGGAGTGGCAGTAATTCAGCCATTCTATCCCCAACCAAAGGCCTGACCTCCAGGCTAACTCCAGGGTGTCTGATCATGGTACCACCATGACTAGAAAGTGAAGAGACAAGCTGCCCATTTTGGGGCAGGGGAGAAAGATCTTGAGTTGGACTGTTGGCCAATGATGTCATTTGCTGCGCCACACGGTCTTCCATCACACTGCAAGGACATGTTGTCCTTTCCAAAGCGAGTCCAGTCCTACCTTGCAATAAGACTGAACATATTTCTATTTGATATTAGTTGTCTCAATTTGAAGCAATCTGATTTTATTTAATCCAAAGATCTTCCCAAATGCTACCAAAATAGTAACAAAAATTGGCTTTAAGCAGCACCTAGGGACAAGAAGTATTTCTTCTACTTCCTCCACCTAGATTTTTTTTAATGCTTTTTACTTCTACCAGAAATTTTTGACTTGATTTTAAACAGTGCAAATACATTTTCGTTTTTTGTTTGTTTGTTTGTTTTTTGAGT
>CAUYQG010040803.1:0-11846 GCA_963574415.1 Tarsius wallacei
TCTAGCTGCCTTTAGTATTTTTTCTTTTATACCTACTTTGTTTAGGCAAATTACTATGTGTCTAGGAATTGGTCTTCTCAATTGTTGTCTTGCAGGGGTTCCCTGAATCTCTTGTGTTTGAATGGTCACATAATTGATGAGATGAGGGAAGTTTCCTTGAATGATTTCATGGAATGTTTGTTCCAGGGTGGTTTCTGTCTGTCTTTCTGTCTCAGGAAGTCCAATTACTCTTAGGTTTGGCCTCTTGAAATAATCACTCATCTCTTGAAGGTTTTGTTCTTTTTAAACTTCTTTTCTATGTTTTTGGCAGTTTGGGTTAGTTCTATATTTTGGTCCTCAAGCTCTGAGATTCTTTCTTCTGATTGGCTAATTCTGCTTTCCATGCTTGTCATTTTGTTATTTATTTCATTCACAGTATTCTTTACTACTGTTATCTCAGTTATCAGCTCCTTCCTATTTTCCTTTTGTCTCTCCATAATTCTATTTATTCTCTCTATTAATGTCTTGATATCTGGGTTTGTAGTATGTGACCAGTCATTCTAGGGGCTCTTCATTGTTTGCATTCTGAAGTCTGTTTTCTCAGTGTCTGACCTCCCAGGGGTCTGTGTGAGACCGATATTCTTCTTTTGGTTTTTCTTCATTTGTGTAGATCCCCCCCCACTTCCCTCCCCCCTCTTAAATTTTGTTGTTCAGGGATGGTGGTGTTGCTTTTACTTCTGTTTGCTCAGTCTTCTATTCTTCCTTATGTGGATCCTCTGGCTTTGTTCAATTCTGAAGCTGGACTCGGGTTGTTGGCTGTACTTTTTGCAGTTTTGAAATTTAATTGAGGAGAGAGCTGTGATTCAAAATCTATCTACAGTTCCCAGTATCCACCAACAGGTGTATGGGTACCCTGGAACCCACTTCTCACTGCCTTTAAATCTGTCCATGCAGTGGGGATATAGTTTGTTACCTGGAAGCAAATGAGGTAAGAAAAAGGAAAATAATGGAAAAAGGAAAGGGGGGCGGCCAAGAAGAAGGTGGAGAGAGAGAAGAGTAAGAGGGAAAACAGACAGACATACCAACCAACAAATGAAGAGACACAAAACAGAAAAGAGTAAAAAAAACCCCTAAAATGTACCAGATAATCATACAAACACACAATCCAACAAATCCTCCCTATTTATGTACTCTTCCCATAAACAAACAGGAAGTCTAAAGAAAAGAAAAAAAAAATCAGTAAAATAACAGAAACAAAGCAGGTATGAAAACGTTATCAAAAACAGAAATAAAAGAGAAAAAAGCTAAAACAAAAAACAAACAAAAATGAGCAAAACACACAGAAAAAATATAAAAATTAAAAAATAAAAATAAGGAATCAAACTCACTCTGAGGTCATTCCTATAAGTCCAATGTCCTTTCAGCTCTGATCTCTAGCTCTCAGTGCAGGCTGATGTGCTCACAGCTTGGGTCAGATGCCCCAGGCCTACTGTGGATGGTGGGTGGCTCAGATCTGGATTCAACCAGTTTGCTGCCTGTCAAGTCTGCCACTCAGATCTGACCTTGTCTGATCCAGGATGGGACAGGGGCTTCTGTCTCTCCCAGTTTGATGAGATTACCTTAAGTCCCAAGTTGGAGGCTGCGTGGAGCTGAGCAGAGCTCGGCGGGGCAATGCAGGTCTCTGCCTGGTCCTGGGACAGAGAAAATGACTGCAGTTAATGTCCCCTCACTGAGCATGAAGCTTCTCTCCAACTCTCCCTGATCCTCTCTCTCCACTGATCAGATCTGGGGCTCCAGCTGATCCACTGGCTGCTGTCTTCCTCTGTGTATTGTCAGCTCCAAGAGAAGAGGGGACTTCAATGATGGCCATTCTCACTGGGGTTAGGTGTTATCTCAATGTGGTTTTGATTGATTGCCTATATTTCTTTGTTACTTTCCTTAAAAATGACCAACTTTCATGGTAATCAATGATTGTGTCTTACCTATCTTCATGGATCTGACAGCACTTAGATAATGTAATAAATGACTTAAGAACATGAATTGATATTAATTTGCTCATTGGAAGTTGTCTTTTTAATTGTGTAGTCTTACAAGTAAGTTGAGTTTGTTTACATATGAAGATCGCTGAGTCACTCTTGTTTTTGTTTTTTTTTTCTATAGTCCTTTAAGCACATATTACTCACATAATTTTATAGGTTTTTTTTTTCCATTTCATTCTCTTCTGAAATATTTCTCCTATTTTCTTCAGTTTTCTGGTTCTGTTGACGTTACTTATTTAATTTGGGTTTAACTCCTTAAAGTTTTCTGGGAAGTAGTTTTAATGGAAGCAGAATATACAACACAAATTGTTTTTTTTTTTACAAGGAAAATTTATATTTTTACAGTAGTCTTGAGCTACAGTATTAGAGTTCCCTTTTTGTATCATTCTTTCTAATAGACCAATATACTTTTTTCCTAGAATCAAGTAGCTTAGTTTGGTGGATTAATTTATTATGTATACTACAGCACACTGAATAAATTATTATGCTCTTATGCTTATTTTTCAAAATAAAATATAAATAAAACATAAAAGCAGTAATTTCTGTTTAAAAAATCAGATGCATAATTTATCTGAGTAATTATATGGTATTGTATAAAACAGATCAGGATGACCTTGCAAAATCAACATAAGGCCATGCATTTTACTTTGTAGTGAAAGTTTTTTTCTCTCAGATGTATAGAGTCAGACAAACAACAATCATAAGCCACTTTATCTGACTCACATCTAGACTTTTCAGTTAGATAAAGATAAAAATAAAGAAACACAGGTGTAACAGAGATGCTCTGCTAGTTCACAATTTAATGATTGAATTATAGTTTTATGAAACCAGTAATATTTTTTTTAATTTTTAATTTTAAAGATATGGTGTACAATTCAGGGTTAGGTATATAAATGTTCATTATGCAGATACTCTTGTTGATGAGGTGTCCCCCCCCCCCCAGCAGTTTCCTACTACTGCCAATCGCTTTCTTATAGTATTATGATAATTGTTCAAGGGCTGCTTATGAGTGAGAAGATGTGGAACTCAGTTCTTTGTTTCTGTGGTAGAGCACTCAGTATTATAGACTCTAAGTCCATCTATTTGCTGTGAAGTTCATAATTTTGTCCTACTTTTTAGCAGTGTAATATCCCATTGTATATATGTACCACATTTAAAAAATCCAGTCCTCTTCTGATGGGCAGCATGGTTGATTCTATGTTTTTGCTATAGTGAATAATGCTGCAGTAAATATGCATGTGCAGGTATCTTCTTCATAGAATGATTTAAATTCCTCTGGGTATATTCCCAGTAGGGAGATTGCAGAGTTGTATGGAAGGTCGATTATTAGATCTTTTAGGAATCACCACACTGTTTTCCACAGAGGTTGTACTAATTTACACTCCCACCCACAGTGTAGAAGTGTTCCCTTTTCCCTGCATCCTCTCAAGCATTTGTTATTTTTTCAGTTATTGATGATGGCCATTCTAACTGGAGTTATCTAGGTAGTATCTCAGTATGGTTTTTAGTTGCATTTCTTTGATGACTAGTGAGGGTGGGCATTGTTTCACATATCTGTTGGCTGCTTGTATGTCTTCTTTTGAGAAATGTCTATTCATATCTTTTGCCCACTTTTTAATGGAGTTGTGTTTTTTTTTTTTTCTTTTTGACATATTTGAGTTCCTTGTAGATCCTAGATGTTAGGCTTTTGTAGGATAAACAGTTGGTAAATGTTTTTTTCCCATTATGTGGGTTGTCTCCGCACTCTCTTGATGGTTTCTTTTGATTTGCAGGAGTTTGCCAGTTTGATGAGGTCTCACTTGTCTATCTTGTCTCTTATGGCATGGGAACTTGGCATTTTGATCGGGAGTTGGTTTCCAGTTCTAATTTCCATAAGGATGTCACCTGCATTTTCTAAGGTTCTTATAGTTTGAGGTTTTATGTTTAGGTCTTTGATCCATTTAGAGTTGATTTTTGTGTATAATGATAGGTAGGGGTCTTGTTTTAATTTTCTGCTTGTGGTCAGTCAGTTTTCCAGGCACCATTTACTGAATAGTTTCTCCTCTCCCCAGTGATTGTTGGTGGAGGCTTTGTTGAAGATGAGTTGCTTGAGAAATTGAGGTTTTTGCTTCCAGAATCTCAGTCCTGTTCCATAGGTCTATATGCCTGTTCTTATACCAATACCAGGCTGTTTTGATTATTGTAGCTTTATGATAAAATTTAAAGTCTGGGAATGTGATACCTCCTAATTTTTTTTTTTTTTTACTGAAGATTGTTTTGGCTATTCGTGGTTGTTTATGTTTCCATATGAATTCCTATATTATCATTATGGGATCTGAGAAGAATGCTGCTGGTAATTTAATGGGTATTGAGTTAAATCTGTAGATTGCCTTTGGTAGGATGGACATCTTAACAATGTTGATTCTTGCAACCCATGGGCATGGAATATTTTTCCATTTGCTTGTGTCATCTTGGTTTCTTTTAGCAATGTTTTGCAGTTTTCATAATAAAGGTCTTTCACTTCTCTGGTTAGAAAGATGCCAAGGTATTTCATTTTTTTGGAGTGGTTATTGTGAATAAGATTGTACTTTTAATTTGCATTTCTGTTTGTTTATTGTTGGTGTATAGGATTGTGACTGTCTTTTGCACACTTATTTTATACTCTGAGACTTTGCCAAAGTCCTTTATCTGTGCAAGGAGGTTTTTTGACAGATTCTCTTGGGTTTTTGAGGTATAGAATCATGTCGTCTGCAAAGAGGGATAACTTGACTTCTTTTTCTATTTGGATTCTCCTGATTGCCTTCTCTTGTCTGATTGCTCTAGTTAGTACTTCCAATATTATGTTGAACAGGAGAGGAGAGAGTAGGTAGTCTTGTCTTGTTCCAGTTTTCGGGGGAAATGGTTCTGATTTTTGTCTGTTAGCAGTATGTTGGCTGTGGGTTTCTCGTAGATAGTTCCTACTATATTGAAATATGTTCCATCTATGCATAGGTTTTTGAGGGTTTTTATGAAGAAAGGTGCTGGGCTTTATTGAAAGCGTTCTCAGCATCTAATGATATAATTTTGTAGTCTTTGTTTTTATGTCTGTTGATATATTTAATTACGTTTAGGGTCTTGAGGATGTTGAACCAGCCCTGCTTCTCCAGAATGAAGCCTACTTGGTCATGGAAGACGACTTTTTAGATGTACTGCTGGAGCTGATTTGCTAGAATCTTATTGAGAATTTTAGCATCTATGTTCATCAAGGATATTGGCTTGTATTTCCCTTTCTTTGTTGGATCTTTACCCCAATTTGGGTATCAATGTGATGTTAGTTTCATAAAAAGTCTTGGGGGAGAGTTTTATCTTTCTCAATTGCCTGGAATACTTTCAATAGGATTGGTATCAGCTCCTCCTTGTATGTTTTGTAGAATTCTGCTGCAAAGCCATCTGGTTCAGTGCTTTTGGTTGCAGGTAGTTTTCTTATGAAAAAGTCAATTTCTTTGTTTGTTACAGATCTATTTAGGATGTGAATTTCTTTTTGTTTCAACCTGGGGAGGTAGCGTGATGTCAGAAAGTCCTCCATTTCATTTAGGTTTTCAAGTTTATTTCCATACAATTTTACATAGTAATCTCTAATAATCTTTTGTATTTCTTTGGGTTCACTTGTGACTTGATCTTTTGCATTTCTGATTGTGTTGATTTGGACTTTTTCTCTTTTTTTTTTTTTTTTGGTCTGTCTAGCCAGGGGACCATCAGTCTTGTTTTTCCTTTCAAAGAACCAGTTTTTTGTTTCATTGATTTTTTTTTTTTTGTATTATCTTTTTGTCTTCTATGTCCCCAATTTGGGCTTTTATTTTGGTGATCTGGCTTCTTCTGCTGAAGTTAGGGTTTTGGTGGTCTTGCTTTTCCAGCTTTCTTAGGTGATTTGTTAGACTGTTAACTTGTGTTCTTCCCATTTTCTTCATGTGTGTTTGCAGAGATATGAACTCCCCTCTTAGTACTGTTTTCATGGCATATCAGAGATTTTGGTAAGATGTTTCCTCATTTTCATTTGTTTCCAGGAATCTTATAATTTCTGTTTTGATTTCTGTGTTGACCCAGGAGTTGTTCAGCATTATGCTGTTTAGTATCCATGACTTTGTGATTTTGGGGGGAACTTTGTTGGTGTTGATATTTATTTTTATTCCACTGTGGCTGAGAAGGTGCATGGCAATATTTCAATCTTATGGAATTTGTTTATGCTTGATTTATGGCTGAGGATATAGTCGATCTTAGAGTATGTTCCATGTGGTGATGAGTAGAATGTATATTTCATAGTTGTTGGGTAGAGTATTCTGTAGATATGAATTAAGTCCATTTGGTCAAGTGTCACATTAAGAGTCCAGATCTCCTTGTTGATTTTTTGTCTTGATAATCTCTCTATGGTTGTTGGTGGGATATTTATGTCCCCAACTATGATAGTGTTAGAGTTGATATCTTTTTTTAGTTTATCTAAAAGCTGCTTTATGAAAGTTAATACTACTATGTTGGGTGCATAAATGTTTAGGATGGACATGTCTTGTTGATGGATTGAACCTTTTATCATTATGTAGTGACCTTCTGTATCTTTTTAAATTTTTGATAGCTTATAGAGTATTTTGTCTGATATTAAGATCACACCTTCTGCTTTCTTTTGTGTTCCCTTCGCCTGATAATTTGTTTTCCATCCTCTTACTTTGAGTCCATGGGTATCCTTTTTGTTGAGGTAAGTCTCTTGGAGACAATGCATTGTTGCATTGTGATATTTTACCCAATTTGCTATTCTATTTCTTTTCAGTGGTGCCTTTAGTCCATTCACATTCAGGCTAATTATTGAGATGTGAGAGTTCATCCCTGCCATGAGGTTCTTATAGAGTGTGTTTTTGTTGCTGATGTTTGTTTGTTTGTTTGCTGTCTTCCTTTTGATTTTGGGGTTGATTTATGTGTGTTTTCAATGTTTTTCCTGCACTCTTGTGAAAGGCATCATTGTTCGATTTTTTTTTCTCTCTTCTGTGTTTAATACTTTCTTAAATGTTTCTTGTAGACCTGGTCTGGAGATGGTGTAAACTCTTAGGGACTGAATATCTGGGAAAGATTTTAACTCCTATCACTGATTAAACTTAGCTTAGCTGGGTATGTAATTCTTGGTTAAAGTTATTTTTCTTTGAGTACTTTGAAGATTGGACTCCAATCTCTCCTAGCTTGAAGTGTTTCTGTAGATAAGTATATTGCTATTCTAACTGGCCTTGCTTGGTAAGTAGTCTGACCTTTTTTTCTTGTTGCCTTAGGATTTTTTTAAATACCTATTTTGTGTAAGTAAATTACTTTGTATCTAGGGGTTGTTTTTCTCATTTGTTGTCTTACAGGGGTTCTCTGAATCTCTTGTGTTTGAAAGGTCATATTTCTGCTGAGATAAGAGAAGTTTTTTTGGATGATTTCATAGAGTGTTTGTTCTAGGGTGGTCTCTGTCTCTCCATCTGCCTCAGGTTTTCCTATTAATCTTAGGTTTGTCTCTTGATATAATTGCTTATCTCTTAGAGTCCTTGTTCTGTCTTTTTAAGCTTCTTTTTTATTTTTTTAACAGTTTGGGTTTGTTCCATATTTTGGTCCCCAAGCTCTGAGATTCTTTCTTCTGCTTGGCCAATTCTGCTTTCCATGCTTATCAGTTATGTATTTCATTAATTGTATTCTTTTTTGCTGTTATCTCATTATCAACTCCTTCATTCTTTCCTCTTGTGTCTCTTCATTTCTATTTATCCTCTCTATTAATCATCTTGATATCTGGTTTTAAGGTTTGACACCAGTCATTCTAGAGGTTCTTCATTGTTTGAGTTCTGAAGACTGTATTCTCAGTCATTGTTCTCCCAAGGGACTGTATGAAACCCATATTCTCCCTTTGTTTTTTCTTTATTTGTGTAGGCTCCCCCCTCCTTTTTTTTTTTTTACCTTTTCTTTAATTCTGTTGTTCAGTGATGAGGGGATAGCTTTTATTTATGTTTGCTCAATCTCTTATTCTTCCTTATGTAGATCTTTTGGCTTTGTTCAATTTTGAAGTTGGACTGGGGTTGGGGGGCTGTGCTTTTTGCAGTTTTGAGATTTAATTAAGGGGGGGCTGTGACTCAGAAGCTATCTGCAGATCCCAGTATAGACTGACATGTTTGTGGGCCCTTGGAACCCACTTCCCACTGCCTTACAATCTGTCCATGCAGTGGGAGTGTATGTTTGTCCCCTGAAAGAAAAGTGAGATAAGAAAAAGGAAAAGCATAGCAAAAGGAAGGAGGAAAATGAAAGGAAGGTGGAGAGGGAGAAGAAGAAGAGGGAAAACAGACAGATGTATCACTTAATGAATAAACAGAGAAACAAAGACAGAAAATACAAAAAACAAAAAGCGCAAATCATACAATCATACAAACAAACAAATAAAACCTCCTGCTCAAGCACTAGCTCACAAAAATACTCATACACAAACAGAAAATCTAAAATACAAAAACATTAAAATAACAGAAACAAAGCAAGTACAAAAATGTAAACAAAAACAGAAAGGAAGAGAGAAGAAAAAACAGAAACTAAAACAAATTTTAAAACAAACAAAAAAGCTCACTTTGCCATTTCTATAACTCCAGTTTCCCTTTGGCTGCTGCCACCACATTAAGGAGTGGCTCCAGTCTCCAGACTGTCCCCTCCACTCTCAGCACAGTCTGGTAGCGTTGCTGTCAGTTTGAGTCAGATGCCCCAGAGACTACTGTGGGAGGAGAATGAATCAAATCCATACTCACCCAACTCTTCTTCTGCTGCCACTATTGCCAAGTCTCCTACTCAGATCTGACATGTTTGTGCCTGTTCTTATGTGGGGAAGGGGTGTCTTTCTCTTTAAGTCCAATGAGGTGATAGCTTATGGGTCCCAGGTTGAAGGCTGGAGAGAGCTGGGTGTGGCAATGTAGGTCTCTGCCCAGTCCTGCTACAGAGAGGATGGCACCAATTGGTTTCTCCTCACTGGTGGTGGGACTCTGTTCCAGATTTCCATGCCCTGCCTTCTCCACAGTTCCTGCTGCTTGTGCCCAGTTTTCTGCTGCAGGTGATGACATGGTCCAGGTATCAAGTGGTAAGGAGCAACTGTTCTCTGCTGCCTCTTCTCAAGAGAATCCCAAGAATGGCAGATGATCCTGCACACCAGGGGCTCCAATCTCAGGGCAATGAGGGTTGCAGTCATATTCAGAGGAGATCCCCAGGGCATGAACCTGAGTCTCCCCTCAGACAGACTTTCACTCATGCACTGGCATACACGCACTCTTGCAGAGGGTCTTTATGAACACTCGCTTTTGCAGAGACTCTCACATGCTGACCTGTTCCTTCGCCATCTTGCCTTCAACCTCTCCCAGTAATATTTAACCTGCAAAAATATACAGTAGGATGGAATCAATTAGAAATCAATTGAGGAGATAAAATAGGCATTAATTAATTATAGGTGTTATAGAGCTAATCTTTAGTTATCTAAAACTTTCTTGAGATTAGAATATTTGTATTTGAAATGATAGATATATTAACCAACTTGAATTAACTATTCTGCATTGTACCAATAAATGATTACATAAGTTTCTATCCACAAATGTATACAATTACAAATTATCAATTTACAATTACAATGAAAACAATCAAATGTTTTTTTTATGCAAAGAGTTAAGATTTTTCTGTAACCTCTGTATATCTAAAAACTATTTCTCCTGTGATAACTGCATATCAAATTTTGTAATTACAAAAAAATTTGACCGAAAACACTTGTTTTTGTGACTAAACTATAAACCAGGAAATATATTAGTTCTATTTATTTAAAATGTTTCTTTCCCTTGACAAACGTGATCACAAAATGCGTTTTATCTGTGCTTTCTTACCATAAGGCATTATTTTTGAAAACTGAATAATAGAACATTTCCTTTGCTTCATGCACCCTATTCTTGTTTCCTTATTTCTCTTCCTCAGGATAAGTCTGTTCTTACAACACTTAAATCCTCTGCTAACTGCTGCAAATAAGTTTTCTCTTTTCTTAGCTGGTGGTCATACATTAAGACTATCAATATTCAGTATCTACCTATTGATTGCAATTATATAGATAAATACATAACCCCCCCAAATATACAATATATTAAAGCATCTACACAAAATTCACCAGTAAGAAACAATACCATTGTTTAATAAACAATACTATTGTGAAAAACAACATAGGTGAAAGACTTAAACAGTCACCTCAGTAAAGAACAATATATGGAAGGCAATTAAACACAAACAAATATTTCATTATCAGCAGCCATTCAGAAGATGCAAAGTAAAACCATGCTATGATGAAATAACACTACACACTTATTAAAATGACTAAAATAAAAAATACAATATCAAGTGCAAGCAAGTTTGGAGAGCAAATGGAATTCTCATGTATTATTGCTGAGAATTCAAAATGGCACAACCGTTCTGGAAAACCATCTAATATTTTTTATAAAATTAAATATTTATTTATCTTATGTCTTAGAAAACATTTTCCACGATATTTATCCTAGAGAAATGAAAACATGTTCACACACAATATGTACACAAATGTTTACAGAAGCTCCATCAATAATTTCCAATAACAGGAAATGACCCAAATATGTTTCTATAGGTTAATGGATAAACACGCTGTGGCATGTCTATATAATTGAATGGTAATCAGCAATAAAAATGGAATTAAGTATCGATAAACACAGCAACCTTGTTTAACTTCAAAATATTTGACCTAAATTAAAATAACAAGTCTTGAAAAGTTATATGCTGTGACATCTTATTTACAAAATATTCTGGAGGAGGCAGTATTATAGTGACAGAAACCAGATCAGTGATTTTCACCGAGGGGGAGTTTGTGTGAGTACCAAAGAATTGTATGGGAGTCTTTTGGGCTGCTGAAACTGTTCTGTGTCTTGATTGTAGTGATGATTATATGAATGTATACATGCAATAAAATTCAAAGAACTATACACAAAAAGTTAGTTTCATTGTGTGATAAAAATATAATTTTTTCCATGCTATTTTCTAGAACTTTTATAGTTTTATGTTTTACATTTAGGGTATGATCAATTCTTTATTTGTTTATATTAATTTAAAAATAAAAATCATATATATTTATAGTTTGCAACATGATATTTTGACATTTATATTGTGGCATGGCTCAATCAAGCTATTTAGTATGTGCATTACCTCAACTTTTTTTTTCTGTATTGGTAACACTTATAATCTACTCTCAGTGATTTTCAAAATACAAACATTGTTATAAACTATGGTTTATTTTTACTAAGCTTTTGTGAAGGATATAAAATTTGTGTCTAGAATCTAGATGACCTGGGGTTTGGTGATTACTTTTTTAGATAAAACATCAAAGGCATCATGCATGGAGAAAAAGGAATTGATGAGCTGGTCTTCATTAAAATTAAGAATTTCTCACTTGGAAGTGTCTTGGGAGACACTGCCAAGAGAAGGAAAAGACAAGTCACAGGATAGCAGAAAATAT
The DNA here is from genome assembly GCA_963574415.1 of Tarsius wallacei. Lineage (NCBI taxonomy): Eukaryota > Metazoa > Chordata > Mammalia > Primates > Tarsiidae > Tarsius > Tarsius wallacei. Next base: position 11,530 of record CAUYQG010040803.1, read on the forward strand.
TTGCAAAAGACATAAATAATAAAACATTGTTATCAAAAATATAAAAAACCCTCAAAACTCATCAATATGGCATGGATGCAGTGAAAAGGGAATACTTACACACTGCTGGTGTGAGTGGAAATTAGTACAACCTCTATGGAAATCAGTATGGGGATTTCTCAAAGAACTAAAAATAGATTCGATCAGGCATTCTCACTGCTTAGTATTTATTCAAAGAAAGAAAGATCATGATACAAAAAAGACCTGTACTCATATGTTTATCACAGCACAAATCACAATGACAAAGATGTGGAATCAACCCAAATGCTTATCAAATG
>CAUYQG010040804.1:0-34752 GCA_963574415.1 Tarsius wallacei
AAGGCTGAGGCAGAAGGATCGCCGGAGCCCAGCAGGTAGGCTGCAGTGGCTGGGAGTGGCCACTGCACTCCAGTCTGGGCGACACAGTGAGACTCCAACTCAAAAAAACAAAACAAAACAAAACAAACAAACAAAAAAACACCAGAAATTAAAAATTCCTGGAAACAAATGAAAATGAAGAAACATCATATCAGAATGTCTGGGATGCTATGAAAACAGTACTAAGAGGGAAAGTCATATCTCTCCAAACAAACAAAAGAAAAAAGAAAGATTGCTAGTTAAAAGCCTAACAAGTCACCTAAGTGGGCTGGACAAGCAAGACCACCAAAGCTCTAACTTCAGCAGAAGAATTCATATCACCAAAAATGCCCAAACACAGGACACAGAAGACAAAAATATCATAGAAAAAAATCAATGAAACAAAAGGCTGGTTCTTTGAAAGTGTAGACAAGATTGATGGACCGCTAAACAGACTGACCAAGAAAAAGAGAGGAAAAGCAAAGATAAACACAATCAGAATTGCAAAAGATCAAGTCACAACTGATCTTGAAGAAATACAAAAGATTAACAGCGATTAATCTATGTACACTTGTCTGGTAACAAATTTGAAATCATAAATGAAATGGAGGACTTTCTGACATCACGCAACCTCCCCAGGTTGAAACAAGAAGAAATTCAGACTCACAAATAGACCACTGACAGCAAAGGAAGTTGACTTTGTCATAAGAAAACTATCTACAACTAAAGAAAGAAAGAAAGAAAGAAAGAAAGAAAGAAAGCAAGCAAGCAAGCTCTGGACCAGATGGACTTCCAGCAGAAGTCTACAAAACATACAAGGAAGAGATGATACCAACTTTACTGAGAGTATTCCAGGCAATTGAGAAAGATGGAACTCTCCTCATATCATTTTATGAAACTAACATCACATTGATACCCAAACCAGGTATAGATCCATCAAAGAAAGAGAACTACAGACCAATATCTTTGATAGATAGATGTAAAAATTCTCAACAAGATCCAACAAACTGAATCCAACAACACATCTCAAATATCACCCCCCATGACCAAGTAGGCCTTATCCCCAGTATGCAGGGCTGGTTCAACTTATGCAAGACCATAAAGGTAATTAAATACATCAGCATATGTGAAAACAAGAACCACCTGATTATATCATTGGATGCAGAAAAAGGTTTTGAAAAAATCCAGCCTTCCTTCCTGATAAAGACACATGGACACCTAGGGATAGATGGAGTATACCTCAAAATAGTAAGAACCTTCTATGATGAACCCACAGTTAACATATTGCTAAACAGACAGAAATTGGAACCATTTGCCCTGAAAAATGAAGCAAGACAGGACTGCCCACTCTCATCCCTTCTGTTCAATATAGTGTTGGAACTTCTAGATAGAGCAATCAGACAAGTTAAGGAAATTAGGGGAATCCAAATAGGAAAAGTGGAAGTTTACTTGTCCCCTTTTTCAGATGACATGATCCTATACCTTGAAAATCCAAGAGAATCTGTCAAAAACCTCCTTGCACTGATAAAGGACTTTGGCAAAGTCAGGGTATTAAAAAAATGTGCAAAACATTTCTATACACCAACAATAGACAAGCAGAAACCCAAATAAAAAGCACAATTCCATTCACAATATCCACACACACAAAATGAAATAGCTTGGCATCTTCTTTTTTTATTTTATTTTATTTATTATAGAGATGTGGAGTACAATTCAGGGTTAGGTATACAAACCTTGATTATGCAGGTACCCTTGTTGATGAGGTATGCCCCTCCCTCCCCTAGCAGTTTCTCTCAACTGCCTTGGCATCTTCTTAATCAGAGAAGTGAAAGACCTTTACAATGAACACTACAAAACACTGCTCAAAGAAAACAAAGATGATAGAAACAAATAAAAAAATATTCCATGCTCATGGATTGGAAGAGTCAACATTGTTAAGATGTCCATCCTACCCAATCTACAGATTTAACACAATACCATTAAACTACCAGCATCATTCCTCTCAGGCCTGGAAACAACATTATAGAAACTCTTATGGAAATATAAACAAGCACAAATAGCCAAAAATATTCTTAGCAAAAGAAACAAAGTGGGAGGTATCACACTTCCAGACTTTAAATTTTATTATAAGGCTATAGTAATCAAAACAGCCTGTTATTGGTATAAGAACAGGCATATGGACCAATGAAACAGAATAGAGATTCCAGAAGCAAAACCTCAATTTCTCAACCAACTCATCATCAACAAAGCCTCCACTAACAACCACTGGGGAGAGGTGAGCTTATTCAGTAAACAATGCTGGGAAAACTGTCTATATGCAGAAGATTAAAACGATGCTCCTACCTATCATCATACACAAAAATAAACTCTAAGTGGATTAAATACCTAAATTTAAAACCTCAAACAATAGGAACCTTAGAAAATGCAGGAGACACCATTATGGAAATTGGAACTGGCAACCAATTACTGATCAATATTCTAAATGTCCATGCCATAAGAGAGAAGATAGACAAGTGGTACCTCATCAAACTGAAAAGCTTCTGCAAAGCAAAATAACCCATCAAGAGAGTGGGGAGATAGTCCACAGAATGGGAAAAAATATTTGCCTTCTGTATATCTGGAAAAGCCCTAACATCCAGGATCTATAAGAAACTCAAACTTGCTGAAAAGAAAAAAACAAACAGCCCTATTACAAAGTGGGTAAAAGGTATGAATAGGCACTTCTTAAAAGAAGACATATGAGCAGCAACAGATACATGAAAAAATGTTCAGCCTTATTAATCGTCAAAGAAATGCAAATTAAAACCACAATAAGGTACCATCTAACTCCAATCAGGACGGCCATCAACAATAACTCCAAAACCAACAAATTTTGGAGAGGATGTGAGGAAAAGGGAACACTTCTACACTGGTGGTGGGATTGTAAACTAGTAAAACCTCTGTGGAAAACAGTTTGGTTATTCCTAAAAGATCTAAAAATTGACTTTTTATATGACCCTGCAATTCTCCTTCTGGGAATATACCCAGAGAAGCTCAAATCACTCTATGAAAAAGATACCTGCACATGCATGTTTATTGTAGCATTATTCACAATAGCAAAAACATGGAGCCAATCATGCTGCCCATGCAAAGAAGACTGGATAAAAAAATTTAGTACATATAAAAGATGGAATATTACAAAGTCATAAAGAAGACTAAAATTATGAACTTTGCAGCAACTTGGATAGACTTAGAGTCTGTAATACTCAGTGATCTTTCACAGATCCAAAAACTGAGTACCACATGTTCTCACTCATAAGTGGACCCTGAACAATAATCATCATGCTATAAGAAAGGGATTGGCAGTAGTGGGAAACAGCCAGGGAAGGGAGAGGGGGCACACCTCATCAATAAGGGTACCTGATCTCAAACCAGGTGTAGTGGGGTCGAAAGTGAGGTCTAAATTTTACCTACACAATGACCATTTGTGTACCTAACCCCGAATTGTACCCCACAACTTTAAAATAAAAAAAAGAAGAAAAAAATTTCTCCTGCATTTTGTTTGATCAGTTTTGAGTTTAATCTATCACCCTTATTTCAATAGTCTTTTAAAAAGTGTTTCTTGCCTGTTAAACTTATTTGTTGCAATTTTGCAATTTTTCTTTAACATTCCATTGCATCTGTTTTACTTGAAGTGAACATGAATGCTTCTGGTGGCAGACTACAAACATGAACACAAATACACTAAAAGGAGTAATGGCACCAATAAATTATTTCATGGTAGGGATATAGGTGCTGTATTAGTTAGGATTTTCCAAAGAAACAGAACCATTAGGATGGATGGATAGTTAGAGAGATAGATAGATAGAAAGATAGATAGATCAATATTGGTATAAAAGAAGGGATTTATTATGAGAATTGACTTCTGCAGTTATGGAGGCTGAGAAGTCTCACAATTTGCAATCTGCGAGTAAAGAACTAGGGAACCTTATAGCATAGGTTTATCTAAGTCCAAGGGCCTGAGGACGAGAAAACTGATGGTATACCTCTCACCCTAAGAACCTGAAGAATTACTTGCAAGTCCTGGAGTCCAAAGCTAGAGAACCTGGGTTTCTGATGTCCAAGAATAGGAGAAGATGAGCTTTTTAAAAACGTTTCCTCTGCCTTTTGGTTCCATTGGCGACCTCAATCAATGGAATGGTGCCCGCCTACATTGGATTGAGGCAGATCTTCCTTACTTAATCCTCTAACTCAAATTCCAATCTCTTCTTGAAACACCTTCAAAGACATATTCAGAGCTAATGCTTCATCAGCCATTTAGGTATCCCTAAACTAGTCAAGTTGACAACTAAATTAACCATTACAGGTACTGATGGAACTATTTTTTTCTTTATATTTCCCCCCATTGGAGAAGAGTAATTATGATTTCAAAGAAAAGTGGATTTAGTATGAAGAGACAAGTACGACAATCCATTCAATCAGAAGTTTAGCTTGCTGTTATTTACTATAAATTCTATCTCCTCCTCACTTACAATGGAATGTGATTTTATTTGGTAAGACTTGCAGATGGCTTATATTTTGCTTCTAATGTGTTAGATTTGTGTGTCATTTGTGTGGCATAATAATGCTGTGTAACAGAGAACTAAAATACATTGGTGGAAAAAAACAGGATATTTATTTGGTTCATGAGTTGACAGAATTCAGCTGATTTAGGATGGGCTCCAGTGATTTTGGCTGCACTCATTCATGCTTCTATGGTCAGTAGTAGATGAACTTAGCAGCTCTACTGACCTTGCCTTGTCTTATTCACACAACTAGGGGTAAAGGATGTCATTAGATGACTCTATTCCAAATGACTTTTATCCTTCAAGAGATCAAACCAGGTCTGTTCTCTGAAAGAGGAGCAAAAGGCAAGGGGAAATGCACAAATGTATTTCTAAGCCTATTTTTATATCACATGTGCTAGTGTCCTATCTAATAACATCCCATTAAGCAAAGCAAGTCACAAGACTAATCCAGATTCATGGTGGTGGGGTAGTGGAGTGAGATTGGGGAAGATAGTTGTGAGATACATTGAAAGTCGTGTGGGGAAGAGTGTGAATGCAGTGAGTAGCAGAGAATATACAATAATGCCCCCTTATTTGAGGGGATATGTTCTAAGACCCCTAGTAGATGCCTCAAACCATCTATCAAACCCTATGTTTTTCTTATACATACATACCCATAATAAGGTTTAATTTATAAGCTAGGCATCTAGTAATAACCAGAAGAATTATAACAGTATATTGTAAAACATCTATATGGGTATGGTCTCTCTCTCTCTCTCTGTCTCTCTGTCTCTCTCTCTCTTTCTCGATATCTCATTCTGCTATACTCACCTATTTGCAGAATGCAGTTGATTACAAGTAGCAGAAATAAGGGGGGACTATTTTACTACAATAGAGAGATTCTCTCTCTTATGCCTACTTCTGCATTTCTTTTTAAAATTTACATTGGCCTACTTTATACCCAGTCCTTGGAGGAAAACTAGCTAATTATTTTGCAAAATATTTATACATATGGTTTTAATCTAAATGCTACAATCCAAACTATCATCTGCTCTAAGATATGGCAAAATGCTATATTTCACAATTTATACTAATCATTGATTTGGAATAATGAGTTCATTCTTGGTTGAAATTTTTTTCAGTGTGCAAGGAATCTTTACTAGAAAAGGTTGTAAAATATTAATAAAGTTCTCCTTTTGATGCATTTTAATTAAATTTTGGGTAGTTCTACATTTTATCTTTTTGTATTATCTCACATTTTGGGAAAAATTAATGAAAAGGGCACTTAGTGTTCATGTTTTATTAAAAGGCGGAAGCACACAGTTGAAAAAGTTAAACTTTTTGCAGTGCTATTAGTGAGCACAATGTAACAAATCCTTGAAACAGGGCTTCCACTTTCCATAAATCCACCATCTCATCTCATTTTAGGCAGGATTCTGTATCTATTCTTTATTCACAAACAAAAACACTGCAGCTCTATTGTTTATATAGTAGCAAAAATTATGCAGATGTTTGATTCATTGTAGTTCTCAGTTTTCTTTATCATCTTGTATTCTTGTGGGGCCAGTTAGAGTGTTGTGCTTCCTAATTGTAATCTTCCTAGTCAACCACAAGCAGCTGGTGAAAAAAAATTATTTTGTAGTCTTCGAATCTTCCACTCTTTTCCTTGAATTTACTCAAAGCACAGTGGCCTCATGCTAATAGGAAAACTTGCATAAAACAGGCAGTTTCCCCAAAACCCTGATGCATGACTAGAAAGGTAAAAAATTAGAGACTTTACTGTTGAGAATATACAATAATTCATATTTTTCTTCAAGCAAGGAACTTGCAAAACACTACTTTATAGTTCAAGGGAAAGTTTATTCAATCATTACTTATAATTTTCTTTTTTTAACTTTATTTTATTATAAAGATGTGGGTTGAAATTCAGGATTAGGTACATACGTAGTCTACATGGAAGTGAAGTTTGGGCCTCCACCTGGTCCTCACTTCCCCTGGTTTAGGATCAAGTTCCCTTAGGATGTTACATGCCCCCTACCCAGCAGTGTCCTGCTACCACTGATCCCTCTCTTGTAGTATTATCATAAATGTTCAGGATTCATTTATGTGGTATTCAGTTCTTTGTTTCTATAATAGATCACTAAGCATGATAGACTCTAAATCCATCCAAATGGCTGTGAACGCCATAATTTTGTCCTTCTTTATGACTGTGTAATACTCCATCATGTATATGTACCATATTTTTTTATCCAGTACACTTTCAATGGGCAGCCGGGTTGGTTCCATATTTTTTCTATTAGGCATAATGCTGCAATAAACGTGTGTGCAAGTATTTTTTTTTTTTTGAAAATTAAGTTCCTCCGGGTATATTCCCAGAAGGAGGATTGCTGGGTCATATGGAAGGTCAATTTCTAGTTCTTTGAGAAATCGTCACACTGTCTTCCAAAGAGGTTGCACTAGTTTGCAATCCCAGCAGCAGTGTGGAAGTGTTCCTTTTTCTGTGCATCCTCGCCAGCATCTGTTATTGTTTGTTTCATTAACGATGGCCATTCTTACTGGGGTTAGGTGGTATCTCAATGTAGCTTTGATTTGCATTTCTCTAAAGATTAGTGAGGCTGAGCATCTGTTGGCTGGCCATGTATCTTCTTTTGAGAAGTCTTTCATGCCTTTTGTCACTTTTTAATGGGGCTGTTTTTGTTTGTTTGTTTGTTTTCCTTTTGGTATGTTTGAGTTCCTTGTAGATCCTGGATGTTAGGCCTTTGTGAGGTATACAGTTAACAATTTTTCCCCCATTCTGTTGGTTATCTCCCTGCTGTCTTGAGAGTTTCTTTTGCTGTGCAAAAGCTTTTCAGTCTGATGAGGTCCCGCTTGTCTATCTTATCCTTGATAATATATGCTTTTGGGGCTATGATCAAGAATTGGTTGCCTATTCAAATGTACATAAGATTGTCTCTTGTGTTTTAAGATTCTTATAGAATTTTCAGATACTTTTGAATTTTTGGCTAAATTAGTCCTTTGGGTCACTGATTCAATAACCAAAACAACTAAAAAGTACACATAAAAGAAATTACCATCTATGTATTATTTTGACCCCAAATTTGGTTTTTAAGAGAGAAAATCTCTTTTTCTGTCTGTTCTTAATTATTTTAAAGTTATACGGTTTGATATTAGTCACTTACCATCTCTGAGTCTCAGTTTTTTAAAAATGTATGAACTTCATATGATCTACCTCTTAGGATATTCTAAGCATTACGTGCAAAATGTATACAGGTTCCAGCTCAGTGCTAGTTGAGTATTAGCATAATAATTATTATTAGACTCTTCAGAAGCCAAAAAAATTCATATAACACTAAAACAAATTCAACTTTCTGATATATGAACTCCAGCTAAGTTGTGTAATAGCCAGTGACAGAGATTCTATTTGTATATGTGTTTGAAAGTGTTGGCTTTGATCAAAATTACCAAATGAGTAGAAAATGGTTTGGGATCTGCCCCATGGGAAAGAACTGTGTTTAAACCTAAATTCTCTATGGAAGAAGTCTTTTAGTGCCTGGAGTTTTGGCCAACTAAGACAATCTTGGTTATTTTCAAAATGATGTTTCAAGGTATAATAGGTTTCTCTATGCTCAATTTGACTGACAATGCCATGTTCTTTTGAAAGTGATATAACACTTAATCACATTCTCTAGTCATAAATTTACTGTTCATAAGGAACATTCTATGAACTATATGGAATACTGACAGATCAATCCTGGCACCAGTTGCGCTTATTGGGTTGAAAGCGTTGTGGTAAAAAAGATATTTTTGCATGTCTGTGGAGTATATATAAAAATCTGTGGAATTTGGAGTTCTGTGAAATGACAGTAATATGCCAGATATAGATATAATTTAATCCCTTCTTTTCCTGAGGTCCATGATAGGCCCTTCTACACACATTATCTTCTTTGATGGGTTAGTGAAACTACTCTTTTTGTTTACAACATAAACTGCTTCTATAGATAATATCTTTGTTGAACAGCAAAAGTTTTGTATCAGCATGGTAGAGCAGATTGCTTGCTTGGTGCATTTGTTGTTATCACATAAATTAAGATGCAATGAGCAGATATCTTTTATGTTAAATTATAAAATTTCTAATTTTGTTTCTTGTTTTCAATGTACACATAAAAAATACTTCACATTACAGAAATTTGATGTTAATGTTTCCTTTTAAAATAAGAAATATAATACACATATGCATGAAAAAATAGTCTCTGTTGGAAGTCTTAGCAAATCACAGCTACTAAGTATATAAAAAAAGTGAAGCAACAGGTTTAAACACAAACAGTATTAGATTTAGAACATTATTGACTGCCATAGAGTGAAATAACAGATAAATGTTTTTTAAACTCAAAGCAAAGGCAGAGTACAAAATAAATAATACTAGATATAATATTTGTATAGTTTGAATATTCCATCTCAGTCTCCATTGTGAGATTATGACTTTTCTGTCAACACCTTGTACATTATGTTCTGTTCTATCCTCATTTCACACATTCTCACCCTGACCTATTATCTGCCCTGGTGGCTCTAAATTCTGGAATTCCGTTTTCTTATCCCCCGCCCACCCCAACTCTGCGTGTTCAGGATAATGACAGTTAATGGACATCCCTAGTTGATTTTTAAGCCCACTACTTCAGCTGACTATATTCTGGAAATTTACCCATTTAAAAATATTTTCTATTGTAATTAGTGACCGTATTACATACCCATTATGGAGACTTGGAATTAATTCTGAAATTCTTTCAAAATATTCAATTTAGTTTAGATCATCATTCATTACTCTTGTTTGCTTAATGAATGCAAAATACAGTACTAAAATTTATAATGGAATGTCATTGCTTAGCCATGCCATTTGGATGGTTAGAGTATGTCTTTAGAGTCTGACAGCAATCTAAAGAAGTTGCTACAGGATAATGTTTTCTTCATTTTAGTCAATTAATGACATAAAAATACTTAACTGAGCTACATAAGCTAAGCATTATGTAAGAACTATGTTTTCATTATTGAAAGAATTGTTATGAGGCAACCAATAAGCATGTATATCAACTATGAGAGAATATGCCAATTAAAGTAAAATAAAGAAGACTATGGGATAGATCCAGTTCTAAATTAATGTTTTCCAAGTTTTGTTAGCCACCTTTGCACGTTGGCAACCTTCATCATGGTGGATCACATACACTGATAATCTTAAAAGAGATCTGCATTTTATTAGAGGGAAAGCATATCAGTAATATTGTTATTTTGCCTGCAGGAAGAAAGCAATGTTAAATGGTAAATCAGGCTGGTTTTCTGCAAACTTTTGACTATCTTGAGTCCATGATTTGTAACCATGGGTCTTTGGGGCTTAAAACTTCTTCTCTATTACAAAATATTCAACTACCAGTCCTGTAATTTCTATACAGATGGTTTTCCAACCCAAAACTCTGGTGTTGACCATTCTTTAGAGACACATACACATCAACATAAATCTAACAATTTTTCAAATAGAGTTTCAAAAATTGGGAGGAAGATATTGAATGCTTCCAACATAAAGAAATGATACCTGTTTGATATGATGGCTACAATAACCACCTAAATCTGTTCATCATATATGTATCAAAACATCACTATGTGCCTCATGAATATATATAATTATTGTCATTTCAAATAATAACATTAAATAAAAGTTAAAAAAAATCAAGATCTTCTTTTACAACCTCTGATATCTTTATTTCTGTAAAAATATAAACATGACACTTCAGTCTTCTCTTTGATAATGTCCTCTTTTTTATTCTCTCCCTGTCCACATATCTATCTAAAAAGATGTCACATTTTTGAAATTCTGTTTTCACTGCCTTTTGAAGCTGCTCTTTTCTCTTTATCCACATGATGTTATCACACTTTAGAGCCTCATTTCCTCATCTTCTAGCACCAGAAGACATTTTACTTTACACGTGTAAACACACACATCTCACACAAAGACACACACATATATAACTTCTATTTTTAAAATAATAATGCAATACATACTGATACATTATTTGTTATATAGCATATTATATAATACAACATAAAGATAATACAATATATCTTGAAACAAATGTGTTGATAGCTACTTATTTTATGTAAAAGAACTTAAAATCACCTTTAAATAATATATATATCATCTTTATTACTTTCATGTAATTGTACTATATAGATGAGCCATATTTATTTTTGCTATTTTTCTATTGTAGACCTTTAAACTGTATCCAATTATTCATAATTGCAAATAATATTACAGAGAATATCATCATATGAATGTATATAAGGTTTTTTCTTATAAATGGAGTCTTGTATTAATAGCAATTTGAGTTTGTATTTAAAAAATTTTTGTAGATACTTCAAGTCATTCCCTAAAAATGATGTATGAAGTTGCCCTATCACCAAAGGAAAGGACTGCTCATGTCCCCAAATATTTAACAATAATGACATCATTATTTCTTTATAAATTTCCTGAATCAAAAATGAACTTTTGAATTTTAAGTTTGCATTTATTTGTGTTGTGTGTTTCAACCTATGTTTGTATATGTGTGTTTATATATCATTGCTGTTGTCATTGTTAGCATGTCGTCTCCCTCAATTTTTAAAATAATTGATAATTTTATAAAATAGTGTTTCTATTTATCAAACCAATCAAGTATACCATTTTTCTTCCTTGTATTTCTAAACTTTCTATTACAAATATGTAATATTTTTGTAATCAGGAAAAGGAAACATAAATATGGTTTAAAAGTTATCCAGTGAAGAGTTTTTTGGGATGATAAAATTGGAGTGCTAGTAGTCATGATGGTAAATTGTAAACTTCCTTTTTTCACTTGTTCCTTGTTTTTGCATCTGTCACTTGTACACAGTACAGAAAGTCGGATGTATCACAAGACAGACTGGTATAAATAAGAAAAAAATAACCTGATTTTGTTGTTGTTGTTGTATCTATCCTGATTAGTCAGTGTCACATTAATTGACAAATATTCTGAATACCACTTCTGCCTATGACATATGTAAACTTTATTTGATGTCTCTTGTTTAACATTTAGAGGTAAAATTCTACTCTACAGCACTTGATCATTATTCCTGCCCCCATACTCTGGCCCTGATAGTAACTAACATCTATGCCGTTTCCATAACTCTCTAAGTATGGTCATGCATTTCATTTCATGATGTTCACAATTATGTGAGATCAGCAGAGTTGTGACTAATGTTCTCATCAATGGAGAACAAAATGGAGGCAAAACTGAGATGTTTCTCAACTTGTCCAATATCATGTAAGTGGACAAGTGTTGAACTCTGGACTTGAACCTAGGTCTTCTGATCCTATCCATGTATCAGCATTGTCTCCCTGTATCAGTCAAACTGAATTACATGCTATTCTCAGAACAATCCCTGCTCTTCACCAACTTCCTGCACTTTATAATACAATTTGGTTTATCTGCAACATTTATATCCTACCATATTTCATCAATAAAAATACAAGACACTAATAATATTTGAATTTCAGATTTAAAAAACTAAAACTAAAAACATAAGCATGCCTCATTCATTGGATGGGACATTTATACTAAAATAATATTTGTTGTTTTTCTGAAAAGCACCTTTAACTGGGAGAACTATTTTTGATCTGGCAAACATCTCTTCTCATATTTGTTCTCAGAATATTGCATATTCTTCAAGGTGAATATAAATGTTGCTTCCTCCTTTAAATTTATTCAGATCTTCCGAACTAATCTCTTTATTGTGATTCATCGAGTTATTTATTTTTAACTCTTTATTAATTTCTGCCTTGTGTCTGTCATAGTTTAGTACTTTTCCTACCTTTCTAGTAAATTGCAACGACATTGTCAGCTACAGCTTATTCATCCTTGTAACATCACCAAACACCTAACATCTTACATATGATAGATGTTCAAAACATTTCACTAAATTGAGTTAAAGATAAACTCTATGTACCATTTCAATTTAGCCTGCATGTATATTTATAACAATGCATGCTATTAAGAAGAAAAGAAATGTGATATATTTTTAAAAGAAGATTGCCTAAAATGGCAAATTATAAAGATGTTTGTATATTTGGGACATCTGCCTGTTCAAGACAACTTATTCTTCAAACTGTTAAATAGCTGAGCTCATATATTACCTGGCTTGCTTTGAAAGATCCTAAGCAAAACTTGACTTTTCTTTAGTTTTCAAATTCTTTCAGCAAATGTTTATAAACTAGATGGGAGATGGGAGAGCTAAGCCATTTTTTGGTTTGTTTTGTTTTAACAATACTTCATTAAGTTTCTCTTATAATCAAAGTAATTTCCCCAATGTCAGTGATACTGAAATGAATAATTGCCATCATTTAATATTTGAGTATTTTGTGCCAGGGCTAAGTTAAGTATACATGGAGAAATTTACATGGTTCATATTCAAATTCACTCGCATTTGAAGGAAGTGCGTCTGCATGCGTACACACACACACACACAAGCTTTAATACAAACAATTTAAAAAGATAAACTTTAAAAGACAGAAATAATTATCCAGGTATGAATAGAACATTTTAATAACATTTGTCTTTTGAATATAGGCCCCAAGTTTCAAACTGTATTTTGTATTCATTAAAAAAAATCCATTAAATTAGTTTCAGGACATGATGAAATGATGTATGCAAAAATTTAACTAAAGACAGGTTTACACACACACACATATACACACATACACACACACAGACAGTCTTGCATCACCTAGCAATGCGGATGCAGTCTGTGAAATGCAGTATCAGGCAACTTTATCATTGTGTGAACACCATAGAATGTACTTGTACAAATCTATATTGCATAGCCTACTCAATGCATTGCTCCTAAGCTATAAATCTGTATAGCATGTTACTGTACTAATACTGTAGACAATTGTAACACAGTAGTAAGTATCTGTGTTTCTGAACATATCTAAACATAGAAAAGGCACAGTAAAAATACAGTATAAAAGATTTAAATGGTACATCTGGAACACTTACCATAAATGGAGTTTGCAGAACTGTAAGTTGCTCTGGGTGAGTCAGTGAGTGATTGGTGAATGAATGTGAAAGCCCAAGACTTTATTGTATACTACGGTGGCCTTTATAAGCACTGAAAATTCAGGCTAAATTTCTTAAAAACAATTTTTATTTCTTAAATGATAAATTACCCTTAGCTTCTATAACTTTCTTACTTCATAAACTTGTTAAATTTTTTAAACTTCTGGAACTTTTGTAATGACACAACTTAAAACACATAATGTGCAGCTGTAAAAAACAATTTTTATTCTTTATATCATTATAAGCTTTTTCTATTTCTTTTTTCTAACCTTTTAAACTTTTTTGTTAAAAAGTAAAGCACAGATAAACACATTAGTTTAAGCCTATACAGGGTCAGGCTCATCAACCTCACTGTTATCCACCTTGACATTTTGTCCAGTTGGAAGTTCTTAGGTGCAATGACACACCTCAAGCTGTCATCTTGTATGATAACAATGCTTTCTTCTGGAATACATCCTGAAGGACCTGCCTGAATAGTTTTGCAGTTAACCTTTTCTTCCATAAATCAAATGAGTATACACCAAATAAATAATAAAAAGGGTTGAACAGCAAATGCGTGACTCAGTAGTATAGATGATTATTACGATTATCAATTATATGTACTGTACATAATTGTGTTGCTATACTTTTATACAACTTACAGTTGAATAGTTTTGTTTACACCAACGTCATCACAAACGTGAGTACAGTGCTGTGCTATAACATTATGACAGCTACGACATCACTAGATGATAGGATTTTTAAGCTCCATTATGATCTATGGGACCACTGTTGTGCATTTAGTTCATTAACTAATTCATTATGCAGAACATGACTGTGTGTGTGTGTGTGTGTATATATATATATAGTATATATATATAGTATATATACATATATACATGACTGCATATATACATAAGTGTATATATATAAATAAATGCATAGATATGACTATGCATAATATATATATAATACATATAAAGAGTTACTTAACAAAACATGATAAAATGGAATACAGTGCAAACAACAAAATGATGTTGTGGGAGTGTAATATTATCATTAAAGATGTTTTTGATAAATTGTTGAGTGAAAACGTTTATACAGCAGAAAAAACAGTGTGGTAGGAGCTATCCATTTTTTGTTGTATAAAATAGACTTTTGTATAGAATAGATATAATATAGAATAGATGATGGCATATGTATAGACAAATTTAGAAAAAGCAAATCATCACTTTAAGGAAAATTATTTTTCATTATCATTATATTTTACACACGTTTTAGCCACTTTAATTTTTCTGGTATACATATGTATTTTAATTATCTATCTATAATTCATTTATATGAGTTAAAATGATATTAAGTAATGAAAATATTACTAAATAAAAGAAAAGAAAAATATAAGAAAAAATGTTAGTCTAAGACAAAGTTATAATTGCTAAAAATTATTTTGGATGCATAGATGCAATCACAAGTAATGACACTAAGTTTCTAGCTCCTTCTATGAATAACTTGCCCAATATATTAATTGCACTTATTGGGTGGGGAAGCGGGATTAGCAGTAGTGAGAGTCTACCTGGGGAAGGGAGGGCTTACCTCATCAACAAGGGTACCTGCATAATGAACATTTGTATACCTAACCCTGAATTGTAACCCACATCCTTAAAATAAAAAATTAAAAGTTTAAAAATAATTACACTTATCTCTAGTATAAAGGGCAGATTTGAGGATTAACCATAGATTAAATTCTGATCTAGAGACAGCATGGACAGTGTTAAATGTGTCTTGGAAAGGAGTGATCTATGATTGGCATGTTTATGCTTGCTTGGTAAAGCAAATTTTTCTCTTTCTGTTTAAGAACCTTATATTAAACATGTCAATTCACTACAATAAAAGTGTTTCTTTTGAGTTCAGCAAATCACTATGGTGCTCAGTTTACTTACTAGGCATTATGTCGTTCTTCCCTTCTTTCCAGGGTATCCTTTAGTTTTCTAGAAACAGTCCAGCAATATTACAAAATTATAGCTTAGCTCTTCTATGATTTGAGTCTATTCATTTGGGACTGAAAACTTACTCCTTAAAGTTTTCCTTCTGTTGGAGGCTTTTCTGTAACTGTGTTACAGTGTCACTGCTCTCTATAGATTAGCAACTCAAATGTATTTAACTTTGATAAAATAAACAATTGCTCCTGAAAGTTTGGCAAGCATTTATCTAGGATTTCTGGATAAGAAAAGTATATATATTTTAAAACAGCCAAACCTTTCTTGGTAGTGACATGTGCACTTTCAAAAAACATATTGTGCATGCCATGTCAATGAAATTTGAAAAAGTAGAAACACCAGTGTTTTCAAACAAAATATATTTTAGTGAAGTGATATCCTCTTTATTTTTTCATTGTGCTTTTACAGAAAAGATACAGAATAGACATAACAGAAGAGCTTTCCAATACTCTTATAAAAAATGTGTCAACCATGCTGTATACAGAACACCTCTATGGGTGAGATGATCGTTCAGTGAGGATGTTGATTCAGTCTGTGGCATTGACAGAGACTGCCAACTAACACACCACATGCCAACTGGCACCAACACTGTGGCTTTTCCCCTTATGATAATTGCTTATCAACTGGGAATTTCATTTATTTGTTGGCACTGTAAATTTAACTTCAGTTTATGAGGCAAGCTCTAATACCTCCAGAATTTTGTCAATGAAATTATTTGAGATTTTTCATTAGACTCATGTTTGAAAACATTGCATTGTTGGCTGATTTTGTTCCTCTTCATTGCACTAATTGTTTATAAAAATTATACTCAAGCTTTTTGAGGAAACAAGTACTTTAATGAGCACACTATTTTAAAAATTGAGGATAATTTAAGTGATGTAGGAGCACAGGCACTAGGAATTTATCTCAAATTATTTTAAACATATCATCCAGCCATCATTATTTTAACTAATTTATCATAAGTAAAAATGAGAAACATTACGCTTTTGTTATGATACACAAATGTAATTTCAATGACCCACTAAGGAAGGGGCAGAAAATTTGCTTGCACATAACCTCTCACCCCACATAACTACCCCCACCCTCACCCTCACCCCAATCAGTATGTAATATGCAAAAGGAGTTCTGCTAGTGCATGGGAAGGGAGGAGCAGAAGAGAACAATCTGCTTAGATACAGGATCCTACACTGATATAAACCTAAATTCTGCTACCACAGTGGGAATAGTGAGGATATTGAGAAAATGCCACCTCTGAGGCTCAGAAGCAGAGGCTCCTACTAAGAGAACAAGAGAACTGAGACTCAGTGAAAGTCCACCATCTTTACAATGTGTAGGAATAAAAAGCAGTGTATCGATGGGGAATAAGTAGAGAAGAAAGAGACAGATTTCTTCTATGGCAAAGTTATATAGGGCCTGTTGAAGGTATAACAGGAATACTGAGACAACCCTACATTTGAAGAAATTTGAAATCACTAAGATAATGATAGTAACAACAAAACTCAAACTTAGCTCAATTCAGACTGATTGACTCAATGATGATCCTCTCCCACTAATAGTAAAAAGCAGAACAAGTATGTGTATTTCCGGGTACAAGTATTATTTACCTCAGCATCTACTGTTGTTTTAATTACAATGTCTAGCATTCAATAAAAATTGTGAGATATAAAGATGCTTCTCAACTTATAATCAGGTTATGTCCTAATAAACCAACTGTAGGCTGAAAGTCTTATAAATGAAAAATACATTTAAAATACCTAACCTACCAATTATCATAGCTTAGCCTAGCCTACCTAAAATATACAACAATTACATTAGCCTACAATTGGGCAAAATCACCTAACACAAAGCCTATTTTATAAAAAAGTCATTTCAAAGAATTTTGAATCAAAATGTTTTCTACTGAATGTGTACTGTTTTTACACCATTATAAAGTCAAAAAATTATAAGTTTCATCACGGTGAGTTTGAGGATCATCTGTACAAGAAAACAAAACAGAGGAGTAAAACTCATTGTTAAGAGGAGAAAACAGAATAACAGAATAATAATAATAATAAAAAAACAACAGACAGACAACCAAAAAAGTAAACTCAGAGACAAATGGAAATGTTCAAATTGTCAGATTGGGACTTTAATACAATTATCAGTAATATGTTGAATTATACAAGGTGAAAAAGCTACCTTCACAGACAGATGATTAATTTGAAAAGAGACACAAAAACTTTATGAGAGATCATTAAGGAAATACTAGAAATTAAAAACATGATGCCGGAAACAATAAATTCCCTTGATGGAATTATCATGATACTTGACAGATTTTAGGAAAAAGCCAATGAACTGGAAGAAAGGTCAATGAAAATTATTCAAATTGAAACAAAAAAAAAAAAGAAAATCAATAAAATAAAACATTCAAGAACTAACAGACAATATAAACAAGCAGACAGAAAATTAATACTTTACAGAATATTCAAATATAATCAAATAATCATTGGCTTATCCTAATTGGCATTTAGAATGCTAAAATCAAAAGAGAAGAATAAACATCATTTTAAAGTGTGCCTGTAACAGTCACAAAATAGTTCATATCCTAGGCCATGAACTAAATCTCAATACAGTCAAAATTCTGAAATCATTATATTCTGTGAGCAAAAGGGCATAAAGCAATAAATTTTCAAAAAATAATAACTTTACAGAAAATACCTGTAACATCTGCAATGCTTAAAAATTAAACAATACATTTCTAAAGAGACTTATAGACTTATAGTCAAAGGAGAAATTGAAAGAACACTCTTGCAAGGCTTTACCAAAATTAAAGAATGCCACTATATATCCTAAAGTCATTAATAGAAAGGAAGTATCAGCAGCTTAGTGCCAAATAATTCGACAACTTAGATAAAATAATCAAATTCCTTGGAAGACACAAAATATCAAATATTACTTATGAAACTAAACAATATAATTCTATGTTTATCCAATAAATCAAATTTATAGCAAGAAAATTTTTACAAAGAAAATATCAGGCCCACCCAAGAGGCTTCACTGGAAAAATCTACCAAATATTTTAAGATTGAAATAATACTAATTCTACACAAACTCATCTGAGAACTGGAAAAGTAAGGACATGTTTCCAAATCATTTATTAGGTCAGCATAACACTGGTACCAAAAACACAGACCTTACAGAAAAAGAAAACTATTAAATATGTTTTGCGTGAACATTGATACAAAAACTAAATAATTCAACATTTAACAGCATATAAAAAGGACAAAGCATGTTGACCAAGATAACTTTATCCGAAAAATGCAAATTTGATTCAACTTTGAAAGTTATTTATCATATATAACTATATACAAACACTACAAATTGAAAATCTTATGATCATTTCAACCAACTTAGGAACAACTTGATAGAATTTAGCATCAGTTTATATTAAGAACTCTAGGCAACTAATAATAAATTGACACTTTCTCAAACTGATAAAGGACTTCTAAGAAATGCCTATAGCTAATATTATACTTAATAATGAAATACTTTCCTACTGAATATGAGAGCAAAACAAAGTGTTCAGATTTACCACTTTTATTCAACCTTACGATATAGGTCATAACAATTTGCATAACTTTTATGTTATTTTACTTTTGCAATGTGGCAAAAAATTAATTTGGAGCAAACTAACTGAAACTATCTAGTTTTGTATATGATTCGATAAAGAAAGTCCTAAGGAATATATATGTGTATATATGTATGTATATACATATATGTATAAGAGCTAAAGTTCTAAAACTTCTAGGAAGAAACAAAAACAAAACAACTAAAAGAAAATCTTGCATCTTGAGCTATGCAAATACAGTATTTCTTAGGATATAAAAAGTACCAGCCACATATTCAAAAAATTGAAATATCGGATTACCTCAAAATTGAAAACTACTTCTCTTTGAAAGACACTACTAATAAAGCAAAACTATAAAACACAAAAAACTCTCAGCAGATTATTTACTAAGTAAGATATTCCAATAGCCATTGATCCTATGAAAATAGGCTCAGCATCATAAATTATCAAATTAGTGCTATTTAAACCACAATGAGATGGCACTTCACATACTAGTGGAAAGACCAGTGAAAGACTGTCAATGCTGATGACTGGCAAGGATATGAAATAACTGAAGCCCTCTTACATGATTAGTAAGAATGAAAAACGTCACTGACACTTTGGAAAGTACTTTGGTAGCTTCTGCTAAAATTAAATAAACACTTACCATATGACAGCAATTCTATAACTATATACTCAAGAGAAATGGAACTACATATACTCACCAAGACACACAAACGTTCATGGAGATTATGAAATTATTCATGATATCCACAAAACTGTAAACAACCCACAGTTTGATTCATTGATAAAGAGAAACAAAGCCAAGGTATCTTTACAATGGGATAGTATTTAACAATTAAAAGGAACAAACTACTAATACATGCAACAACTTGGATGAATCTCAAAATCATTAAGCTAATTGAAAAAAGTCAGGTGCTAAAAAGTACACAAATAAATTAGTCCATTTATTTTACATTTACAAAAAGAAAAACTATAAGAACATAAGATAGATCAGTAGTTGTCAAGAATTTAGTGTCAGGTAGTGATTGTCTGTAAAGGGGCGGGAGACAAATTTTTAGGTGATGTAAATGTCCCATATTGTGATATAGGTGATTGTTGTCACTGTATACATTTGTCTAAGGTCACTGAGCTGAATACTTAGAAAGGGCCATTTTATTTTATTAAATTTATTTCAATAAACTTCACTTTATAAAATAAACACTCTAACAAGAATCTGTGTATGTGGGTGAGGATTAATCATTATTGAATAAATACATTGAAAGTTGAGCTGGTGAGAAGACCATTTTATTGGGGAACACCTGATGTTAAGATGCTTAGGTATTTTCTCTTCGACCTATCAGATTCTCCAGAAAGGATATTTTCCCCTTATCTTCTTCTTATAAAGTAGAAAATTGTCTGCAAAGTTTTAGGGACTGAATGTTCAAAGAAGCCTGAGATCTCAACATTCTGTTTACAAACTTATTCTTAATGTTTCTGTTTTTAGTAAAGAATCTTACCCATCAAACGTGCTTGGTGTCTCCCAGTCCACAGAACACCTGATTTATTCTCTTGAGAAAATCAAACTTCAATCTTCTGCCAGGATGAGTAGGTGACATCACGCAGTTTCATGGTGTGGGTGGGGAGACCTGTGGGGTTACCTAATGCTTCTTAGACTTTCAGCCAGCACAACTGCCTTTGTTGCAGCTTTCATTCCTGTATTCAGAAGTCCTGCTGCCACCTGATTCTAGGTCTATTAGAAGTTCTTCAGAATGAATTTATCCTCTGCTTTCCTTGTATTCCCAGTTTAAGATAAATAATTTTTTTAAAAAAAACTAAACATTATTCTGCCCTAGGTTTAAAAAAATTATCTCTTTTACTGTCCTGTTACACTTTGCAATTTGCCATAGTAGACTTAGGTCTATAAAAATTAACTTTGATGCTGGGTTTTGGAAGGGAAAATACTTAAATGTGTGTTTTTGATCCATCCTATATAAGTATTTTTAGAGTAGGTATTGTTCTCTACTTACGGGAAAATACAAAAGTGTTATTGTTGCTCTCAGAGACAGTGAGACAATCTTTAAAGGAAAAATGCAGTGTGAGGTAGGTGTACCTCCAGGAAAAGAGTGGTCAGATTGCTAAGAAGTCTTACCTGTTATTTTATTCCTTGAAAACTTTATTTGGCCTGGTCCTCACATTGACAGGTTCACAATTTTTATCTTATTAGTGCAATTCATATGAATGTCCCTCTTATTTATTCATTTGTTTATGCAATGAATGACATTTATTGCCCTGTAGGAGTATGGACTCAAATTATACATTGCAAAAAAATGTAAAACCAGAGTTCCAATTTGCTGATTTCCAAAAAAGAAATAGAGCTATCATGTGTACATGCACATTTATGGGAGCAAGGCCAGCGCAATCTTTCCCTTTAAGCTGGTCTGTATTGGAAACCAAATTATGAGTTGAAGTTTGCTGAAGCGGGGCAGGAAAGTCTTATGATCCAGATATTTATTGGCATCTGAATATGAGAGGATGAGATCTGCCAGAGGACCTGGTGTGATTGAGTTGTTGGCAGGGTTGCCATCTCCTTTGGACAGGGCTTCTGTGAGCCCTGCCAAAACATGGCTCTCCAATGCTTATTTTGTACATACTTGTACTGCTAACACATCTCTCCGAAAGAAATATTTTTCATATTGACCCTGGACCCTGTCTACATTTTAATGGATCTTTGTTGATTTATCTTGTGATGTGTTATGTATTATTTTATATCTAAAATCTCAGATCTCAATTTTATATCTAACTTATCAGCATAGGCCTTATTATGCCCTTCCACTTACCAGTATTTATTGTATATTATTATATGGTTCTGTTCTAAAAATTATCATCTGATTTTACTTATCTATAATACAATTTAAATTTTACCACCTACACAAAAGCAAACATGATATTTAGCAGTATTTTGCCTAATTCATTTATCATGCATATTTTCAATTTCTATGTTATAAACACACATAACATGTAAATATGCTTTTAAAGTTTATTTCCACTTTTAATATGGAAGTTATGAAATATATACACCTAGAATATAATGTTATGATTTACTGCCAGTATATTTTTAAGTATAACATTAATAAAATTTTGATAAATACCACAGATTTTATTAAAACCATAATCTCAACAAATTGAAAAGGTACTATCTTCAAGGGAAATCTTTATGTTAATTAGCTTTTTTGTTTTAAAAAAATGTAAGAAAAAATAACTAAATACTCATGGAATAGCACTGATAAGATGAAAGTAAAACTTTGGCCTTGAAGCAATATGGTTTAAACAAAAATGATGTTTACTTGATTAATAAAATAACCCTGATGATTGTAAGTTTTTACCCTTACAAAGTTTTAATTTCATGCTAGCTATCATGTAGATAGAAATATATATTCAAATTAATCAGTGTAATTTTATAATGTCATTAGTTTTATTAGCAAACATTAGGTTGATTTTTACAATGAAATTTATGCACATATCTTCAAGACAAGGTCATATCAAGCCCATTTTAGCTGAGGGCTAGCCTGTGTTAGTATTAGTTTAGGAACAAGAATAACAGAAGCCAAGATAATTCTGCTGTTGCTTAGTTTTCATTCACCAAGTTAGGAGTCTAGAACAGATAGAGAACTTATTAACCAATCTTTACCATAAGCAGAGGGGCTTTTCTGGAGGCAGAAATTAACGAATAATATTACAATTTTATTGATTAAACATTTAAAAGGGAGAATTCTGTGTGTGAAAACATGATGCAAATTATAACTGAAATAAAAGAGGGAAGAATCAAAGGACCAAAGAAGCTTTTAAGTATCAGAAAAGAAGAAAACACTGACAGAAGATGAGAGATGAAAGATAGAAGGCTATTCAACTATACTATAGAAGAGTATTGAATAGAGTTTTATTCCTCGAGTTGCAAGAAAAAAAATATTTAGGATAGTTAGAAAATTATATAAAAATGCATTATCTGGTATAGTCTGGAAATTGATGTTCAAATTTTCAAAAATGAATATATCCGTAAATGAGATTGGGATACATAGTCACATGAACTTTAATAATAGTTTATTTTAGTGTTCTTTACGTTTTGTGATGACAATAATTGCAGAGAGTTCAAATGATTTTTTAAAAAATTAAATCACTGAAAACTTCTGAACTTCTGCACACTGAAGGATTCACAAGATAAATTCATTTTATTCTGTAAAATTTATGATATATTGTTTTAGAGATATCACTGGTCAGATTGGTCATTTAGTCATTGCCAATGTAGTTGATATTTAATGATTTTTTTCTAATTAAGTCACTGTGAGTTTTTGTAGTACGTTCTGTTCTATTTTTGTGTTTGCATACTGTCCCCATGTGCATAAAGTTCACAATATAAATAACAAGATTGAGGTGCTACTTAGGGTACTGATACTTGCTAAATAAGCTTTCAGTAATTATTATTTTTTGCATTACCTTGAATAGGCAAGATATCCATATCTCAAAGGAAATATTTAAATAAAAGGGTGAAATTTAAAGACAGTAGACTAAATATACATAAACAGGTGGGTTTTGATGTTTTCCAGATTGAAAGAAAAGATGAGAATTGTTAACTGTAGATACTGCCTTTGAACATGGGTGTTGATTTTTAAAAATATTTTCTGATTTTCTTTCTTAGGATTGGCTTTAACCTTGTTCCTCCACATTGCCTTATCTTATTTAACTTATTTTCACACAATAATTAATTAATTGAGTCAACAAACAAGTATTTACATGCATCTTTGGGTTTAAGGGACAGGAAGATGAATAGATGAATTAAAAAGTCTGTCTTATCAGGGCACTTTTATTCAGGATTATTTGCATTAGAGATTTTTACCCAAGGGTATGTCTGGTGGAATGGGGAGGAAGGGGGGTGTTGAGGTGCTGCAGCATGGGGAGGAGGTGTTGGGTGTGGAAGGGGGAGCACAGGAAAGAAGCTGTTGGACCTATGATTGACATCCTTGATACCAAGAAATTGCACAAACCAATTCCAGCCACAATTTTCTTACGTAAGCTGTAATTATCTAAAGCATTAAAATTTATTACTTATCTTCTTTCAGGTTGGGTTGAAAAAAGAGTAGAAATCATTTTTCATTCTAAGAACAATACAATGCTTTTAGTAACTTTAGACAAAAGGCTTGGAAATGTTTCTGAAAACCAAGAAATTTTTCTTTCAGGGATATTTCCCAATAGATCAGATCACTTCTCACATTTGCAATCCTTTGGGAGAAAAATTAGCTCTCAATGACTTGTGAAATAAATTGTCTTTGGTTTCATTCATTTTTTTTTCTTTCTTTCTTTTTCTAGAATGAGATTCTATTGAGTTTTTGGTACACTATTATATAACCTGATAGAAAATGGTGGGTAGCTGCTACTTCTGGAAAGAATTGGAAGATCACAGAAACTTTCTGAGCAGCTCTAGGGAAATAAAGCAGAGGGGGGATGCCCCTAAACAATGAAATTTATTTATTAAAGATTGTGTATTTATTCTTATCTGTTTGCTTCAGTCACCTTCAAAGTACTCTCCGTTTGATGCAATACACCTATCAAGATGCTTTTTCCACTGTTCAGAACAGTTTTTGAACTCACCGACTTTGATCCTTTTAGTGCTTCTGAACTTTTTTTGTGGTTTCACTTCTTCCACATTGGCAAAACGTTTCCCTTTTCATCTGGGGAAACAACAACAACAAAAAAGTCCGAGATGAGGTGAATAGGGAGGGTAGGGCTTGGGAGTCATGCCACTTTTGTTCCAAAACTGCTGACCATTCAGTGTGGTGTGGGCAGGTGCACTGGTAAAACACCCATTATGAAATGGGCAAAGGCTTGAAAGAATTTTCAAAAAAAATTCACTGAAGTCAAACGCAGCCTCTCACAAGAATGCTAGCTAGTACGCTGATGCCTATGTAGCCTATATATTCCTAGAACACTTACCTAGTGAGGAGGGTCTGTTCTACAAGGTGCCCATCCTCTAAAAGATAATTCCGATTTTTTGAGGTCCCCCTGATATTTCAATGATTTCATAACTCTGAAAGAAAAAATAATAATAGTTGGAACAGAGCAGTACAAGTGAAGTGGTTGGAGGGATTGACTTTAGATAAAAATGAAAATAACGGAATGTGCATAGTTTGTTGAAACAACCACTCAGAGGCTATAGTGACTGACTACAAATATTCCTAGACTTGGAGGACACAGTCCTTAGTGGTAGTTTAAAGGCATCATAAAGTGGAGTGGGAGTGGGCTCATAAGAAAGCAAATTTAAGCCCAGTATTGGTAAATTTTTTAAGGCAAAGTGTATCAGTTTGAGGAAAGGAAAAATATTCCTTGGGGAAAGTTTTGAGTTATTCCAAATGAAGGAGGAACAAAAAAATATACTATTAGCTGTTTTCAGCGAAGGCAAAAGATGAGTATGAGCCCTGAGAGGATGAATGTACTTCTTTTGGGTTTGATTGCTAGTAAATTTAAATTCTAGCCTCTTGAGGACATTTAAATACCTAAAAGAAAAAAAGTAATATGCAAATATTTGGAGAGCAACACAATTTTAAAAAATGTTTGACAAAAATGATCTGTGATAAGTAAAATATAAAGCAGAAACCTGATTATAGTTCAATGCAATCAAAACTCAGTCGTGTGTTATAATTTTTGGCTATAGAAAGTGTCGTCAATCATAGATAATTCTCAAACTTCATTTTAACAACTATATTTAAGCTCCATCAAACTCTTCCTTCCTATGCTGTTAAAAAGGAGCCAATTAACTGATGGATATTTTATCTCTTTTTTATTTTACTGCTCACCCACTGGTTTTTGGATGAGTAGCAAAATCGCCAAAATGAAAGATATCTCGAGGAATGAAGGGAAGAAACAACAGGTCAAATGCTCCATGGTGCAGACAATTACACTTAATAACTGAGAGGTGACTGTGGTTTATTGCTACTGACAAGGAACATTTTCTAAGAAAAGAGAAGCTATTGATACTTTTAAAGTAGGAAAAAAGTACACTTCTCTTTATAAGAAGTCAAACTATACAATACTGTTACACTGTATTACAGCTATTGTTCTAATGCATTAACATCTGAAAAAATATTTCTTATTCCCAAAGAACAGGTTAGTCTAGCAAATTTATTTCTTGGTGAATTTTTATTCACTAGTAACTAGTAAAGGGAGCTTACAATTTTAGAAAGGAAAATGTAAATTAGACATATAATTCTTTAAAAAATCTTCAGCTACTGCTTGGATTTTTTATGACTATAGAAGGCAGAAAATTGTCTCTTTCCAGAAGAATCTTTAACATCCTCCCATGTTGCTTTTAAATGGTGCTCTAAAAGTGCAATTGTGCAATCATAGAAGCACCAAGTGAGAAACGGATCGATGGGGGCATGTAATCCATTCTTCCATCTGCAGCAGGACTTTGCCTAAACTACCCCAGATAATGAGACAGACAGTCTCTTAAAGATTTTCAATGTGTGAGATTCCATCCTTCTTTTCAGGACCTCTTTTTGCTGTTAGCAGCTAGACCTATTTCCTCTTGTTCTGCATTTTTGTTATGGGGGATAAAAAGCTGCTATTTTTTGTGTAATAATTACTCAAATTCTTGGGGTCAGTCTAGCCATCTAACAACATTTTCTTATTTGAGAGAGACAGCAGGATGCATCTTTAAAATAAGAAAGAATGTATTGTACCTAATTCCTTTAATATCAGTTCACTACCAAGTTTGAAGTGAAATTTCTTGGTTTGGTTCAGTCAACTCATTTTGACTAGGGTTATCCAGTACATTTGTCTCTTGGGAAGGGTTATAGACTGAATGCTAGGGCAGGCTTAAGAATTCTATAACCTCCTAAGGGAAATGCTCACAATTGACACTATACTATACTATCCCAAGGGATAGATTGAATACTAGGGATATCTGGATCTAACTTCCCCCACATGGGTTTTATTTGAGATATCTGAAAGAGAGAGCTTAGCAAAAATAATTAAGAGCTAGTCTCATAAACCTTCCATTGTGTGTTGAGTACTGCCCTAAACATTATGCACTCTATCTTATTTAATTCTCCCTATAATCATTTGATGTAGATATTTTTATTATTTCCATTTTTGCAGGGATTAAACATAGACTTGGACAATTTAGCGAATGTGCCCAAAGTTAGCCTAGCTTCTTATGTGTTAGATGCAGCTTTCAAAATTCTGTATAAAGTAGTTATATGCTTGTGACTCTACTAAGTAGGCATAATCCAGCAATTTAATTCATAGAAATGTCTGCAGCAGAACTTATTCATTCATGGGTAAATAAAGAAGAAGGCATTTAACTTGTAGACTCTAGTGTGAGGAACAACTCATACAGCAGTTGACTGATAAAATCCACTGACAGGAAAATTTGTTCAAGCTCCTGGTTGGTGAGTGAGAATAAGGGCCTTGATAAACATAAGAGACTAATCTTACCATAGAATGAATTCATAAAGACAGTTAGCAGAAAGGATAGACCCATAAAGAGGATCTGTTTCCTCAGTTAAGTCTAGCATTCATGTCCTAGCCTAAGCTATAATATAAGCCTTGCATTATTGGTTAATTATAAATATGGGTCTAAGTTAACTGCAAAAATGTGAGTAGTTTCTATTTAAATTAATCTTTTTGATAACTCTGTAGGATCTCCGATAAAATAATCCTTCTAGCCAGAATTATGCATATATAGACAATAGAAACCAGTCCTGAAAGGACTATGACAATTTTAGTCAAAACTCTGGTACCCAGAATTACTAAAACTACAACCCTTCCTTGATGCTTTATTACGTTATCTGAGTGTTTTAGGTCCTTGTCAAAAGCAAGGTTTATTTGCTTCTCTAGGCTTGACCTACTCAAGTAGTTAGGCAACATTTCGGTATCATAAGAAGCTTTTTCTCTCCTCTCTCCTTCTCTGGTGCCTTTGTTTACTATCCAAAATGATATTTGAAAAAATTCCTGCAAGTCTTTTCTTAAATTTTATCTTCTCAGTGAGAATTATCTTGATTATTTTACTTAAATTGCAATTTTACTACTAACCTTCCTCATCTCCTTTACTTCCTACACTGCTATACTTTTTAACTTTATGTTTTACTTTTTAATTTTTAGCTATGTAGCATATTACCTTCTAATATGTGTCTATATGTGTTTACTTATAAATGTATAGGTTATGATTTAAATTTTGTATTGTCTGTCTCCTGCCACTAGAATACAAGTTCTACAGGGCAAGGATAACCATTGGCTTTGTTCACCCTTGTACTCCCAGTGCCTAGAACAATGCTGGCACAGAGGAGACACTCAAAAAATACTTCAGAGTGAATATATAATGGCCATTTATTACTGTTCACAAAAGTTTCAACTCTCTGCTTGAAACATTAATTCTCAAAAGACTATGAGTATATAGATTTTCCTTTTTTTTTTTTGCAAAGAAGGCAAATATACTCATTGATTTATGCTTATCACTGGGCAACTGCTTCAAAAGGTACAAATATTCTGACTTTTTTGATCAGCCTTCTTTTACAAAAATTAAGTGTAATGATAACATTCAGGAAGACTTTCATTACCTTATGGTCCAGTGGACATATCCTTCTCTATCTCATATTATTTTACATAAAAACATCAAACAGATAGCGCAAATAAGATTGTTCCATTGAAGTCATATAACCCTTGCAACTATCTTCTGAAGTCTGTTTTATTACTGCTACACATTTAAATACCTTATCATTTCTCTAATAAGTAAGCGATCTAGGATTATGACTAAAGTTGCATGGGTTCAAAGTTTGTATTCCAAGGTATTCTACACTATGCAGTTTTAATTTATTCTTTTTATGAAGAGAGTGGAGAAATCAATTGTATGGTGGGAGGGACATGCTGTCTTGTCTTTTATAGTTGCATACAGGGAGATTTTACCTAGCTTCTTCCAGAACACTGACTTGCAACTGAAAGCTAGGGAAGAAACATATTGATGATCTGTACAAAATCTAATATCAGCCTTCTATCCAATTCAAAGTACTCTGAGTTTGTAGCTTGTGAAATGTATCAGCTTTTCATAAGAACTCTTGAAGTTAATTGGAGTATGCTTATCTAAAGAGAAATATGGGTATATTCCTGTTACTGGGCAATAAAAGCAAGAGATTGAGGTCAGTGCCAGATGCTACCCCAGAAAGAAAAACGTGATACCAAATGCTGCTGTGCTAATGCCAAGGGTCATCCAACAAACCACAAACTAAAGTGTTAAGGCCAGCACATACACACTTCCTATGTGTTAAAAAGTCCCGGTTCTTTATATGCCCACTTTTTAACGGTGAAAACTTTTAAATAAATGTATTAGAGATGCTTCACTGCAAATTAACAAGGTCATAGGCAATCTACAAGGATGCTAAATTTGTCTTTGAAAATTCACTGAGATTTTTAAGGCAACATAAAACTGTAAGCATTCATTTGGACTCTGTTATTGATTAGTAAGCTACTTGTGCTGAAACATCAACATAGTAATTAGTATGTCCTCTAATTAGTTCAAACACCTTCTGCCTCCTCTCTTCCTTTGAGCGTTCTTTGGCAATACAAGAGGATAAGAGGTTGTAAATGTAGAACCCCATATAATTTTGTTGCCATTAAGTGTGTTTGATTCAATTATAGTCTGTAAAGGAATGGTAACTTCTTCGCTCTTTCTCTATCTTTAAGGCTTAATTATGTTTATATATATATACTCAGGCTTAAAATGATAATCAATTATACACCTCATTTGCTATGTGTGAATTTTTTTTATTGTGTTAGAAATGGTTGGAGACTTCTCTCAAAATGGTATCTCCTTAGCAGTTTCTTAGCTTGAACCAACTATGTTAGCCTAACGACTAACATATCTATGACAAGTAAACAATGATAAATTTTAATAATATAGACCATTAAGTTTTTTACAATCATCAGGCTGGAAAAATATGAGATAATTTTCCAGTATCTACAAAACCTCTGATGCTAAATTGACTCTTGAAATTGATGACACGTGTGTGTTTTACCAATCTGAAATGCAATAAAACCCAACTGTTCTTCCTTGAAAATAAGTAGAGCTAAGTGATGTCTGTTCTATGCTGTGCCAAAGATTCCTCCAGCAAGTCAAGGCTAAGTAATCAAACATATATTGTATAAGCATTGCTCAAAGAAGAACCCAAAGTGTGTTTTTTCTGATCCAAATTCCACTGAGCACTTCATTTTGTAGTTCATGGGGATAACTGAGACACAACATAACCTAAGTGGAGAAATTGACAGTGAATCACTACATCCTACTTCAAATAGCAACATTCTGTATGTGGAAGCTTTGGGTGCTTGAGTTTGTCACGGAAGGCAAAAGGAGTGTCCTGGTAATGGTGTACAAGTGGTATCAGTGCCTATTGTGTTGTCTCAATTCACTGCAGAAATTTGACCATGGAGTAGGTGGACATTCTATTTTTATTTAGCAGAGGTCTGCTAAAGGCATGCCATAAGAACTAAAAACAAAAAAGGAAAAACAAACATACAATTATTGGTCATTTAACAACCTGCCCTCTGTGTGTAGAACTCACAAGAATATATTTTTTTAACCTACATCTAAGTTGGTCTCCAGTGGAATAAATTGAATGTCATATTATGCTTATTACTTAACTTCCTATCTTGACAAATCTCTTGTAAATTGAGGAAAAACTGACAACTGAGATAATGCGGTCAATCGTAAAAGCTATAGAATACAATTGAAAAGTATGCTCTGAAGATTTTCATGGCACACATAGCCTCTGTGAAACAAAAGTAAAAAGCAAAAGCGATATGGAAAGTATAAGCTAAGAGGAATAGTGAAGAGAATGAATTTCCAAGTCTGTGACTTAGATGAAAATGGAGGTAAAAAAGATAAAAAGAAAAAAAGGGAAAGCAACAAAATTAGTAAAATAATAAAACATCAATATTGGAGGATTTATTGAGTGTTATTGATCTTGGAAAGAAAATATCACTAATGAGTTGACACTCTTGAGGACATGTTTGAAATTTAGAAAGAAAGAATATAAAATAAAAATAACAAGAGCGATAGTGATTAATATGGGGATTCAAATTACAGGTGTAACTAAAAGAATCTAAAGAAATATTATCAAAAATTTTTACAAAAATTGGAAAAATAAAAATAAATTGTAGATCTTATAAACATCCAGAAAAAAATTGCTAACTAAAAAGAAATAAAAATAAGGTCATTTAAATTTTCTTTTTTTCACATTAAATTCCTGAAGCAATGAAGAAATACTGTATATACTTTAAATAAAAATGTTGTCAATCAAAACTGTTATATATAGTCAATTTCATTCTTTTTTTTTTAGTTAGAGTCTCATTCTTGCCCAGACTGGAGTGCAGTGACCGCTCCCGGCCACCGCAGCCTCGACCTGCTGGGCTCCGGCGATCCTTCTGCCTCAGCCTTCCAAGTAGCTGGAACTACAGGAGCGTGCTACCACACCCGGCTAATTTTTTGATTTATTGTAGAGATGATGGCTCACCAATTTGCCCAGGCGGGTCCCGAACCCACGGGCTCAGGCAATCCGCTCACCTCAGCCTCCCCAAGCGAGGGATTACAGGCTGAGCCACTGAGCCCGGCTCAATTTCATTCTTAATTAATACAAAAAGTATGCTGGTCTACTCAATAACCTTGAAAAGATGCATACTTAACATTTATTTTTGGACAAAATGATATGCTGAAACCAAAGTTATTTCAAGATAAAATTTAAAAATTCAAATTCAAATGCATTTTTATTGATAATTCTAAGGATATTGATCTGACTTATGTACTAGTTAATCAAACCTTAACAAAAATAACACAACTCTAGAATCATCTCTGCTTTATAAATAAAGAAATCCATATAGAGTTATATTATAGAATGGTCTAAATTCATGTTAAGAGCTAGGATCAAATTTAGGTAGACTGGCTTAATGATCTCAATTACTCTGCTATGCTGCCTCAAATATTGTGGTGCCACAGAAGTAGTGGTTGCATGAAGCACTGCAACCAGATAATTATATACTTTTGTAGAGAATTTGCCAATTGTAAACTGTCCAAATATAAAAATAATTGAGATAAAACCTTGAAAGCAATAATTATTGAAATCCTTTCTTTGAAAGTGTGTGTGTGTGTGTTTTAAAATAATTAGAAAGTATTACATAAGAACAGCCTCAGTCTAAAAACATACTGTTGTCTGGGAAGTCCCTCAAGACACTCATAAATTCATTAATTTATTTTCAGGATTCCCAGAATTAAGTACTTGTGGCTACTGTTTATTATGGTGTAATGATGCACGTTAAAATAAGATTAGGAAAAAAATACATATGGCAGTACCTATGAAAGACCAAGACTAAGCTTCTGGTTATCCTTTCCCAGTGGATCTGAAGGGATGTTTACTTTGACTAGTAACAATATATGATGAGTACAGTCATATGTTGCTTTACATCAGGATTATTATATGTTGCTTTAAGTGCCTTTGTTCTTGTGCAGTATCATAGGGGGTACTTACACAAACCTAGATGGTCTAGACTACTACACACCTAGCCTATTGTATGGACTTAATTTTATCTCAGGATGATTAAAATGATTTGATGTATGACACACACACAACAATAAAAGGTAAAATTATTATGCATAATTCATGTATAGACACCATAATTCTCTATGTCAAACCTTGGTCTCATAAACAGGATATATTCTAAGATGTAACTATGTCTTTCATACACTTCTTGCTATTTGAACTATAGTTCTGTTTCCAAGGAAACTGGATTCTAGGGTTATCAGTGTCCAGTATTTTAATGTGATTTTATTTGAATGTTATCAAAATAAATTTATAAATTTATGTTTTACTATTGAAATCATTTTAGCTGATTAATTTTATTTTTATTTTATTTATTTATTTATTTTTTGAGTTGGAGTCTCACTCTGCTGGGATCGGCCACTGCAGCCTCGAGCCACTGGGCTCCGGCGATCCTTCCGCCTCAGCCTTCCGAGTAGCCGGAATTACAGGCATGTGCTATCATGCCCGGCTGATTTTTTGATTTATTGTAGAGATGAGGTCTTGCCAAGTTGCCCAGGCAGGTCTCGAACCCCCGGGCTCAGGCAATCCACTCACCTCAGTCTCCCAAATCGCGGGATTACAGGCTGAGCCACCAAGCCCGGCTAGCTGATTAATTTTAAAGGAATTTCTATGATTTATTTTTGACAGCCTTTTTCAACTTTTGAGATTCATTTTTAAAAATGTAATGTGTTGGTCATTCAAAATTATACATTTCAATTTTACATCATATCCATTTTAAGTGTATATATATACTGTAAAATGTGGATTGAGAAACACCAAAAAGGCTCAGATGAACTGATTCAGCATAATGAGAATTCTCTCTATTTACTTTGGCAGTTCCCCATCTCTTTCAAAGTAATATTGGAATCTCATTTCTTCTGGATGATAAATCATTGCAATATTGAAATGTTTATATGGCATGTGTTATTCCATTCTTGAGCTGCAAAGGGAAAAATGACAATATTTTTTATTGCTTCAGTATGGAGCATGGTACCAGTTGTCATGAAGGCTGATTGAAGAAATGCTCCTATTTCACATCCATTTAAAGTGACTTTGCAAAGACTGAGCTATAAATGAAACGACCAGAACACTAAAGCTAACATGACTACTTTAGTCATCTCAACAATTGATTCCAATTGCTGCTGCTGATGCAATTGTGCAATCATCAACATCTATCATTAAGACAGCCTACATGATTGGATTGGGAATACCGTATCAGGTTATTGTGTGTGGGGGTCTATCTGTTTGTATATTTTCAAGTTGTGAGGTCGGTGAGATAATCTGAATTTTGCAAAACCTTTTGAAACCTATGTTGAGTTATACCAATGACTGATTTTTAGAAAATGTCAGATTTTTCAAATTAAAAAATCAGTCCAATCATCTATCTCTAGGAAGATGCCCTATATTTAAAATACGTTTTTCTTATAGTTTTCATAATTGTTTTAAAAGCCATTAATCAAAAACTCATACTTACCAAATTAAATCAAAATTGTATAATCCCATCTGGTGCTATGGCTGAAACTAAAAACATGTTTATATGTCATTATTTCATTTGTTTAAATAAAAGGGGAGAAAATTCCAATATTTCATTGTCTTCCTGTGTAAAATGCATTGAAAATTGGATAAAGAAATACACTGCTTATAAATAGAATTGGGGTATGTTATATTTTGAAAGATGGGGAAGTTAAAATGTCACAAACTACATGACTGTGATGACATATGTTTATGTGCAGCATCATTTTCCCATGCAAGGTATCAGAGCATATAGATGTTATGCTAGGTAGAAAAATATTGAATGCAATTCTTACATAGATTTGATGTATTTGAAGACTTATTTATGTATTTTCATTTCCCAAATTGTGTTCCACAGAGCATACTGCTATGAGAAGGTCTGTAAAAAGGCGGGGGGGGGGGGGG
>CAUYQG010040805.1:0-17987 GCA_963574415.1 Tarsius wallacei
AGCCCCATTACAAAGTGGGCTAAAGATATGAATAGACACTTCTCAAAAGAAGACATATGAGCAGCCAACAGACACATGAAAAAATGTTCAGCCTCACTAGTCATCAAGGAGATGCAAATTAAAACTACACTGAGATACCACCTAACTCCAGTCAGAATGGCCATCATCAATATCTCAAAAAATAACAGATACTGGAGAGGATGTGGTGAAAAGGGAACACTTCTACACTGTTGGTGGGAGTGTAAACTAGTACAGCCTCTGTGGAAATCAGTGTGGCAATTCCTAAAAGATCTAAAAATTGACCTTCCATATGACCCCACAATCCCCCTACTGGGAATATACCCAGAAAAACTCAGGTCACTCTATAAAAAAATACCTGCACATGTATGTTTATTGCAGCATTGTTCACAATAGCAAGAACATGGAACCAACCATGCTGCCCGTCAAAAGAGGACTGGATTAAAAAAATGTGGTACATATATACAATGGAATATTATGCAGTCATAAAGAAGAGCAAAATCATGAACTTCATAGCAATGTGGATGGAATTAGAGTTTATAATACTGAGTGATCTTTCACAGAAACAAAGAGCTGAGTATCACATGTTCTCACTCATAAGTGGACCTTGAACAACTACCATATTACTGTAGAAAAGGGATTGAAAGTAGTGGGAAACTTTGGGGAAGGGGGTTGGGGGTGGGTAGCTGGGATTGACAATAGTCAATATCTGTCTGGGGAAGGGAGAGCACACCTCATCAATAAGGGTAACTGCACAATGAACATTTGTATACCTAACCCTGAATTGTACCCCACAATTTCAAAATAAAAATTAAAACAGAAAAAAGAAGGTAAAGAAAATGGCACTCGGCTTCTGCATCCTGGGTATCACTAGGGTCCTAGCCCATTAGCTCTGGTACCTGCCGCTGCACCAGGAGATCCCTGACCGCTAGCTCTCTAGCCCTCAAGTCAGCCAGTCATACACCCACTCGTTCACCAGCACGTACACAAAATTTTCCATATACTCACTCGGTCACACCAGGACTCGCATAGTCCGACTGGCTCAGCTGCCATCTTCCAAGTCTGCTGGTAAATTTTTGAAATAAAACATTTCATTCTGTCTAGATGATGAATCCTTCATTTTATTCTGTAATATGAAGTAAAATAAAAATAACAGGAGGACACCTTAAGTAATTAGGCCTTGAAGAGGGACTGGAATCAGCATTATTATTCCCAAGCAATAGAAATTAAGAACTATTGGTATATCCCTTCAAAGGGCTGCCATCACAATGATTTGACTCTACCTGTTTTTTGTTTTGTATTGTTTTGTTTTTTCCTACTATCAAGATTCAATTTTATAGAAGAGGAAGTCTTGTTAGCATGTCTTGAGATTGGTGATCCTACAGATGAAGGGGGGTGAAGACCATCAAACTCTCAATCGATGTTGCAACCAAACTCACATGACACAGAGGAATGCTTGTTTTCCAAAGGAAGAAGCCTTAATCCTAGAGGTCCTTGCATTAATTTTCATTTATTTATATTTAATCCAAAGGGGATGAGTTGTCAACAAAGAATTTCTAAAAATCATTCCAGGTAGAACTCATGAGGTGAGGAAGAGCAGGCCAGAGCTATTCTGCTTGACTTAGTAGGGATCATTGAAGCTGTTAGGATCATATTATTTTCCAAATATTAGGAAGTAGTGTGAAGTTCATAAAATAATCCTAAAAAATTGGGCCATTAATGCTAATGCCAGAATTTCTATTCACCTGTATTCACATGGCTTGAGGGAAAAGAAAGAACTTGCACAACACCTGAAATAGATTAGTTGTTAGATTTTTTAAAAATTACATAACCAACTCTTTTTTTAAACTTTTAATTATTTTGTTTTAAAGATGTGGGGTACAATTCAGGGTTAAATATGCAAATGTTCATTATGCAGACACTCTTGTTGATGAGGTGTGCCCCCACTTCCCCAGGCAGATTCTTACTACTGCCAATCCCGCCTTCCCCC
Organism: Tarsius wallacei; assembly: GCA_963574415.1. NCBI lineage: Eukaryota > Metazoa > Chordata > Mammalia > Primates > Tarsiidae > Tarsius > Tarsius wallacei. The sequence goes on from CAUYQG010040805.1 coordinate 2,009, forward strand.
CACCCCACACCCCTGCAGTTTCCCACTACTGCCAATTTTTTTCTTATAGTATTATGATAGCTGCTCAAGGTCCATCTTTGAGTGATAACATGTGAGTCTCAGATCCTTGTTTCTGTGAAAGATCATTCAGTGTTATAGACTCTAAGTCCATCCAGGTTGCTGTGAAAGTTCATGATTTTGTTCTTCTTTATGGCTGCATAATATCCATTGTGTATATGTACCACATTTTTTTAATCCAGTCCTCTTTTGATAGGCAGCATGGTTGGTTCCATGTTCTTGCTATTGTGAGCAATGCTTTAATTAACATACAGGTATCTTTTTTATAGAGTGATTTGATTTCTTCCAGCATAACGAACTCTTAATGCATTATTTTGATAATTAAATTTTGAGAGTCATTTTATTCTTTTTGAATACTTAAATTCAGTGAATCAATCTAATAGTCATCATTTGACTGTTTTCTAAATAAACATAAATTTTAATTTTAACACAGTTAAGAAAAAGCAGGCTTTTCTCACTAGTTAAAAAGACAGTTCTGTTAATTACTTCTGTAATTGGAAAATTTCTTATTATGTTTTGTATACTAATCTAAGTTAGTTTGTGACTAGAGCTTACCTTCCTATCCGTGGTTGAGAAAATAATTTGAATGAATTCCTTGTGAGAATAACACTTCTTTGAGATAGCATTGACTTTTTGGTATTTTGCTACAACAAATATGCTTTTCGTGCAAGAACATCCTGATCTGGTTATATTAAATATATATACCGTCTCTTTACTCAAGTATCAACTACGCTGGATCTATATGTTCTCCTTCTCCATTTCCTCCTCCTCCTCCTCCTCTTCCTTCTTGTCTTCTTGCTCCTCACCATCTACTTTTCTTTCTCCTTCCTGTCCTTTTTTTAACTCAAAAATACATTAAGTACCTTGTTGAGACATTAAAGTATAGTGAAAATTTGGTTAACCCAGAATCCCAGTTCCTTTGAGGATCAGGGCATTGAAAAGAAAATGGTATGATAGATGGGAATGATTGTGTCTCCTCTGTTTGGCTCATATTTAGAACTCAATTCAGGAGAGATACTGGAAATAGAGTGTTGATAATGTACAGACTCTGCATTATATGACCAACAGAAGAACTGAAGAAAGTGGATAGAGTGAAGATAAGTTCAGAATTGGAGACTGAATTCTACCTATCTTGTAATACACAGCAATCCGATGTGGAGACCAAGGCATTCCTCCAGAACTCAAGCATGGAATCCAAATGTGTTCTGGAACCTGCCTGTGTCAAACTAAGGGTAACAAAGAGACTAAGAATAACAGACTTGGGTCACTGGGAGATACCTAGAAGGAAAACTGTCTTCCAAAGTATAGAGAGTGAGAAAACAGGTTGGAAGAAGCCTGGAAGATACTGGATCAGCTCGGCCAGTTTACTGCCACCTCTAAAATATATTTAAAAGTCTGTTGAGCACATGTGGAACAGTAGCTCCAAGAAGAGCAGAGCTTTATGCCATCTTCATGCCTGATTGATATTAAGACCCTTCATAGATTTTTTTTGGCGGGGGGGTTGGAGTCTCACTCTGTTGCCTAGGCTGGAGTGCAGTGGCATGATCATGGTCACTGCATCCTCGACTTGCTGGGCTCAGGCAATCCTCCTACCTCAGCCTTCTAAGTAGCTGGAACCACAGGTGTGCACCATCATGCCCAGCTAATCTTTATTTATTTATTGCAGAGACGAGGTCTCACCAAGTTGCCCAGGATGGTCTCAAACCCCTAGACTCAGGCAATCCTCTCACCTCGGCCTCCCAAAGTGCTGGGATTATAGACTTGAGCCACTGCGCCCTGCCAATAGATTTTTTTTAAAAATTCACTTTTCTCACTTTTGTCTTCATGTTTAGTTGATGCCTAATATGACATCTAAGCAAAATGTTTTGATCTTTTAACTCATTCATTTTTTAAGGCTTTTAAAATAAAGCTATTGAGTTATTTATTGAGCATTTGGTTGGCAAGAGACATTGTTCTAGGCACTTTGAACTTCTGGCAGGCACAGAAGTTCTAGGCACACATATGCAACTTCATTAATTTTTCCCGATAGCTGTGGATGGGAAGATCCTATGGATGAGAGGTGAGCAGCCACTTGGGAATTCACGAGATTAAAGTTCTGTGTATTTCATAATCATAATGAATATGACAGTGAGCGCCTGTAGGCTAGCATTGCCTCTTCTGCTGGCATATCCAGACAGAGACGTACGATGATTGCTTCAATTCAACTCAATTATCCAGTTTTCATTAAATGTCTTTAAATGCGTTAAGTACAAGCTTTCATAAATTCTGTGAATTACCACCATTTGCTATAACTGAATCCACCTGTGTGATAGGGTTTCTCATCCAAGAAACCTGATAAAAGTCCTGCTGTCCCACCCCTAGAGATTCTGATGGAGTAGGTCTGGCTCAGGCCTCAGAGTCTGCGTTTTTACACATTTCCCAGATGATTCTCACACCCACAGAAGTTTGAGAGCATGGATAAGCTGTTGACTTCCGGATTGTCTCTCTTGAAGGTGGCTCACTGACAAACAGTATCATGGGCAAAGAGGAAAAGAACAAAAACCTTTGAGATGAAGAGGCAGGCCTGCATTTCCCATGTCTCGCTCTTTGGGACATCAGCAGGGCTTCCTTGCACTCACTTTAGGCTCAAAACCCCTTTCCGTAAATTTGCTTTCTGGCCCTCCCCCTCCTCAGCTTCCCTGACCAGCACAGGTGTGCTCTGTCTGTCTTCGTCCCATGTCTGTCTGTGTGACCTGTTTATGACTCCTCCGGAATGTGTGCCTCTTTGTTTGCATATTGCTGTTTCAGATATGTGAACAGACTTGCCAGAGTGACTTTTCGTTGTGTTGCAGAACACGGAACAGCTTTCCCTGGTTAGCTGAGCTCAATGTAGCAATTCGGCTTCCTCACTTTCTGTATTTTGGCTTGTAAGGAGGTGTAGAATTAGGTGACATTTTTGTTTATAAATCCTTTAGTTCTAGCAGAATTTTGTATCGTGAAGACCCATCATAGTCATCAGTCTCATTAAGCATGTGTACATTTCTTGGTCCTGATAATTATTCTTTTATCTTAATGTGTGCCCACTTGTAAATACCAGTTTACTTTCTCCCTTTGTATTCATATTCTGTTCTCCTCTTTATAGTCATTTCTTTAAAATTATTTAACTTCTATGGAAACTATTAATGTTTATCCCTCATTTGCTTATTTAATTCAAATCCTTGAAATAAATCATAAATGGCAAAATAAGTATGATACACTTCATGATAGATTCTGAGTGTCAACACTGTGATTAACACTGTGGTTAAAAGTCCCACCAGCTCGTGTTCTGTGTTGCCAACCTCGCCGTCTGGCCTCTTCCGTCCCTGCCTGGTGACCCTGTCCTTGTCTGTATCTGTTCATATGTGTGAGTTCAGCTAAAAAGACAAACAGAATCCGTGGGCTTGGCTTGGAGGGCATGTGGAGACAGCTCTAAGCCTCTCCGAAGGACTGACCTCGGGATGGCATTCCGTTGTGTGCCTTATTCCTGGAGAATCTGTATAATCTGTATACAGCTTGCCTATAGAAATATAGCCTTTTCATGCTGTATTAAGTGGACTTTTAAAAGCAAAAAACAAAAACAAAAAAAGTCCCACCAATGTCTGTTTTCTTTCCCAGCCAACGACAAGGCCTTGTCTCTGTCTCATTGTACAGCTGCAATCTCTGCTACCAAGGATTTGACAGTCATTACTCGGGAAGGGAAGTTTCGCACTGTCATTGTGAGTTGGCAGCCTCCCTTGGAAGCCAATGGGAAAATTACTGGTAAGCAACTCGGTTTCTTTCCTGGGATAGCTCTACTGTGGCCTGTAACTGCCTACCTTGTGTCCTACCCTTGCTTTTTGTGTGTTAGTTTTCTGTCTCAGAATCTCATTTGACTTACTGACCCTCTCTGATTGTCTCCTCTTGTTCCCCACCATTAGAAGAATTCCACGGTCAGTTCCAACCATAGACCTGAATCCTTAAAAACTTAATTCTTCCACAATTTCTTTAGTGGCAAGCACAAAATGTCAGTAAGTTTGCTGTCTGGGTAGTAGTGAAATTCCCTTTCCAAGAATGATATTACTTTAAGTTCTTTCACAAATTATTATCATTCAAAAAGTGTTGATTTATCTCTAGCATAAGAGAATTTCCCCCAATAACTATTATGCCTGGAGAGCTGATTATAAGCACTTATGATTCCTGGAGAGCTGATCATAAGTGGATACGAGTAATGTTGTTATGGATTTAGATTAGTAGAAAATGATAATTAAACAGTGTTTATAATGTAGTAGAATTAGAGAGAGTTGTTAGAATGCAACTGGTAAATGGTAAGGAAGAAGGAAATTAGGGACATTTCTCTACAGAGATAACGCCTGAGCAAAATCTTTGAGTAGTAATAGGTCCTGAGAAAGAAAGTAGTGGCATAGAACATTCCAGGAAGAAGACTAGCACAAATAGCAGCTTAGGGGCATGGAAACTTAAGATTATGCAAAGTAATAAATATTTGAAAAATGTGAGATAAACTATAATTAGCAATGGTGAAGACATTCAGCCTAAGAGAGAGAAACTTTATTCTAACAGTTTGGAAAAAAAAGTCATAAAAATTAAATAAATGGATTGGTATTCTAAAAAAAAAAGTGAGACACTTGATGATGATATATTTTTTATTTTTGTATGGCACATATAAAGAAGGTTTGTCTGGGAATTTTTAGTTTCTCACTCAGCTTTTAGCTTCTTACTTAAATCATAAGGTTTGCAAAACACTTAATATTGACTGATAGAAACTGTGCATAATGAGTATTTCACAGTGACAGATTTTATTTTGCCAAATATTGCCGATAACATCAATACCTAATTAAAGCATCCATTAGAAGCCTGTATGTTAATTTAGCATGAAAAATATAATGGAGTTCTATCAGAGATTTTGCATTTAAATGATCACTTTAGGCTTTTAATAGGTGTCTCCATAAGCACATAATTATTATGAAAAATATTGTATAATTTGTAATGTGCACATTATAATCTGATTAACTTGAACCACTGGGTTAGGAATATGTAAGAGTCACTCCTTTTGCCTTATTTTTTGGCATACAAGAGGTAGATAGCACTATTATAAATTAACAAAGTAATTTAGTCATACTGCGATACAGAGATAAACATGGAAATTGCAGTTTCAGGTGACACACTTTCCGTGAGTTACTTTCTGGTTTCTGCAAAATGAAAAGGTAATGTAAAGATTTCAACTGTGATTGAAATGTAAGTTGAAGATTTGTATTATCTAGGAAATTGCTTCATTTGAACTGACAAATATGAAAAAAAGAAGAGAGGCATAAAATCTCTCCAAGATCTTATATGTTCGCTTGTCAAGGTGCTATGCCTCTTAAAACTGAGGCTGGCTCATTCCACCTCTCTTTTTTTCCTCTCAGAGTTATAATCTTTTGAGTTGGTTCTGTGTCAATATTTGTCCAGCTTTTGATTTGTGTATATTTTATTTCATTATAAACAGTTGTTTGTAAGTATATGGTAAATCAACAGATATTAAGTTTGAGGGAAAAAGACAATAAAAGTTGTCTAAGTAAAAACAAGTTCTGATACAGAAAATATGTTTTTGTTGTAAAAACAAGGTCTTGCCAAGTTTCCCAGGTTGGCTTTGAACCCCTGAGCTCAGGCTATCCTGTGAGACCTCATTTCTACAATAAATTTAAAAAAAAAAGCCAGACGTGGTGGCACACACCTGTATTTCCAGCTACTTGGAAGGTTGAAGCAAAAGGATCACCTGAGTTCAGCAGGTCAAGGCTGCAGTAGCTGTGTGTACTGCACTCCAGCCTGGGTGACAAAGTGAGACTCTGACTCAAAAAAAATATATATATATACATATATTTTAACTTTCCTGACAAATAAAACCAGTATAAAAATTATTGAGGTTCAAAATTATTAGATTTTCAATGAGAAAATAAACCTTAGACTTATGCTAATTAAAATGTTATTTTAGCATTATATTTCACACTGGAATAATATGAAAAAAATGCAAACAACTTTAAACATTTTTAAACATCAAATTTAAATATATATGTACTTTTTTGTCACAAAGAGTAATGATAATATACATAATGTGATCAATATTTGTTAGAGATGAAATAAAATTTAAGTTAGAGAAAAAAACACTAATGTGAAACATCTGTCAAAAAACATGTTCATGTATTTTAAATTTATGACGTGAGGTATAAAAACATGCATTTGCATTCCATTGGATATTTAAATATGTGATTTAGCAATTTAACTGACTATATTTATAATACTGTATGTCCTGAAGTACATGCTCAACAACTATGGGAATATATAGAGAAAATGATGCATCAACCTGGAAATGCTTGAGAAGGTACAGATGTACTTGGAGATGATGCAGGTACAGTTCCAAACCACTATATTAAAGCAAATAATGCAATTTTAAAAAAGAAAATATGATAAAGGTTAAAATAAGTCATATTTCTCATACATTTAAGTTTTCCACTCTTATTTAAATAAATCTCTGCAGTCAATGTAAACAATGTAATGTGTTTTTACTCTGAAGAAAGCTAATTTTGCTTTCCCAGTGAAAAATCAGAAGTCTGGACCACATAAAAAAATGCAGATTAATCTAAGACATACAATACTATGTGTCAAAATTGCAATGCGTGTATAAGAAACTTTGTCCACATCCTTATTTAGAGTTGTATGTTCAATAGTTCTCACTACTAAAAATCTATTATCTCACAGTGAAAAATTAAAAGTATGGGAAGCAATACTTTTCGCCTTTTGTGTAAATGAGCCTGGCTCAGGTCACTTTGAAAACAAAATTTTGATGATAAAGTTGAGATATTTTGACTTAATTTAACAGAGAGAAAACACTAAGATCCTTTAAGAAAACGTCTGTTCCATGTATATTTTGATTCATTCAAATTACTTCCAGAAAATAGGATAATAAATTATTCCTAAAATACTAGACCAGTAGGAAGAAAGCCCAAGATTTTCTAGACTCAGCCTCTCAAGGAATTGAAAAAAAAAAAGCGAACTCTCAGAGGGGTGTTCCCCGGTGTCACCTTTGTCTTTCTTGATTTTTCTAAATCTTTTACTTGTAGGGTGGGGAGTAGAGCAGGACAGCGAAGAGCCCAAGATTCTAAGGGAGATGCTTGAACAAGTCATTTAAACTCCCTGAGTCTCACTTTCTCACCTGTAAAATAAAGATAGTAATAGAACCACTCTAGAAAAATTGTTATAATAAAGTGCTGAGAAAAGTTCTTGATACCCAGTGAGCACTGAAACAAATTATTCCAATTTGAAATCTTTTCTAGGGCAAGACTTTACTAATGTGCTTTGAATGGAATCCAGATCATCAATTTATAAACATAAGTGCTTCAAAAAGATTAAGCAAAAAAAGAGAGTGAAAGAGGAAATTCAAATAAATCCAGTGCCTAAATTCCCTGATCATATACAAATTGAAGCAGGGATTCTGACCTTACTTGAACACAGAAATCATCTGGGATGTAGATTACTGAGGTTACAGGTAACTTATAATATTAGGATTTGATTTCTGTGTAATTTTTACTACAAATGTAGCAGATTAAAACAACACAAATTTGTTATCTCACAGCTTTTGTGGGTCTGTAATCTGAGCACGGTTTAGCAGAATATCCTGCTTTGGGTTCCAAACAAGGCTGCAAATCAAGATGTTGGCCTGACTGAAGTCTCATCTTTGGCTCAACTGGGGATATAGTTGCTTCTAAGCCTACTTGGTTGCTGGCAGGATTCAGTTCTTTACTGGTTGTTGACCAGAAACCACTCTCAGTTCCACCTACATGGTCTTCCCCTTTTGGCAACCTGCTTCATTAAAGCCAAAAGAGAAGAGTTTGTGAAATCTACTAACAAGACAGATGTCGTGGTATTTTGTAACATCATCACCAAAGTGATAATTCACTGCATTTTATGTATTCTGTTGGTTAGAATCAAGACTTAGGATCCATCTACACTTGTACAGAAAAGATTATGCAAGAGCATGACTATCAGGGGTGAGGAAAACTGGGTTCTATCAAAGACTCTTCAGCACACATATTAAATCAACATGCCCTGTCTTGGGGTTTATGTTTTATAATTTGTAGTCACCCTCCAGGTAATTCTTATGATGAGACATTTTGGAAATACCAAACTAGGGGAAAGGTGGAGGAAGCCATTGCAAAATAGGTACAAGTTTTCAGCATTAATCAGAATTTAGAGAAATGGGCTTCTAGATGTTGGAGTTTGTAATATTGCTTAACCCTACAGAATCACAAACATAAAATAGCCAGTTCAGAATCCAGACTGCATCCTCAAAGCCCAGGCATAATTCCATAAGGCACTATGGGATTAAGTAACAAGTTATACAAGTCATAAATGTTCTTATACTTTACTGAAGAGTATTACAAAATTTATGGAAAGAAGAGCTCATGATTGAAGAAGGTTCCATAAGCCAGAGATAGCTTAAAATAGACCTTAGTGGATGGGTAGGATTTAAATAGGGAAAGTGAGGAAAGGTGTGGAAATAGAGGAAGGAAGAAGATGCATGGTATAGACAGCAGCCTTCTTGTAACGAGGGTTTCTGCGGGGATGTAAATAGTGTGCATGGCTAGTTTGAGTCAGAGAACCCTGTGACATAAACCATTGTCATTGCAAAGATCTGTAAGTGAATCTTCCCAGTTAACATGGGTGAGAGGGACTCAGAAGGAAAGAATAGGTGAATCAAAGGAAGGGACTTGTTTTTAGGAAAATGATTTACAAAGAATGTTTTCAACACCTAATAGAACTAGGGACGTTCATGGCCTATGTAATCAAAACATCACTGCAAAATTTTGGCAGAAATGGAGTTCAACACTACAAGTATGTAGCAGACACCTTTAATGAGCCCATTTACAACTTCACCTGCAGTATAATTTAAAAATTGTTTGTTTTTTTTTTAGTTGGAGTCTCACTCTGTCGCCCAGATTGGAGTGCAGTGGCACGCTCCCGGCTACCGCAGCCTCGCCCTGCTGGGCTCCAGCGATCCTTTCGCCTCAGCCTTCCAAGTAGCTGGAACTACAGGCGCATGCTACCACGCCCAGCTAATTTTCTTATTTATTGTAGAGACGATGTCTCGCCAAGTTGCCTGGGCGGGTCTCAAACCCATGGGCTCAGGCAATCCACTCACCTCGGCCTCCCAAAGCGCTGGGATTACAGGCTGAGCCACCGAGCCCGGTCGATTAAAAATTGTTAATCAGTGCATTTAGATAAAAGCTAGATCACAAATTGGCTAAGCATAATGTTAGATTATAATATTTTAAGGAATCTCTGAATTTGTTTGGGTGTATATTAGGCTACCATGACTAAGTACTCAGCTAGCATTCAAGTATTTAGCCCCAGCACAAATATTAAATAATACTATCAAAAGATGGGTAATTAATATTTGAGAAACTAACTAAATTACCACAGTTATCCAGCAATATTTCTTTACTTGCCTAACTGGACTGGACTAGGAGAAATAGTGTTGGATGTTTAGTGTAGCGGCAAAGGATATATCATTTCAGCCCTTTTACCAACTAGCCTGGGTCATCTTCAGCTTCATCATCTGTAAAGGAAGAGCATCACTGCACCTGCTGAGCTTTGATTACTGTCATTACAGTTTTCAAATGTAATCATTTAGCCTTACAACTCTTTATATGTACAACAGTTTATACTTTCCAACACATTTTTATTATTTAAGCACAAGCCAGAGTAAATATTGTTTATTTTGATTATTGGACTACTGAGAAAATTATACAGACTTGTTATCTCTGTTTTACATTTTTTATCATCATGCTCTATATTAGGGCAACCTAATAATCAGAATCTATAGGTAGCAAAAAGCATGCATTTTTAAATGTGACAGATATTTTTATTTCTAACAGCCTATTCTATGTTCTGATTCTGTACATTGAAGCAATTATTTGTCTAATCCTTGCAATATGAAAAAGTAGGCATTACCTGCAAAATTGAATACTGTATTTTATGGATTGTTGACACATAATAATTATTGTAAATTATATTTAGGAAACTTTTGTGTTTGGAAGCAGAATTACAGCATGCGGTCAGTACACTAAGCAGTCTCATTTGTCTATGCGGCTTACATTCTGTTTTATGCATTGGATAATGGCAACAATCAGTTGCATTGACTTCCTCACCAAATCACAGATCTCAACCTCAACACTATATTACTTTCAAATCCAAGCAGGAAATTTGAAAGGCCCCTTTCTGATTCCATCCTCTTCAGAACTCTGAAAGCTTTGAATCATTTCCTATTATAACTTTATTTTCCTGTGGGATTGCTATATAATAATTTTGCAGTCTGTGTTAGAAAGCACCTCACACCATCTCTGTTGACAACATGGTTGCAGTGGTCATTCAAAACAAATTAAGACATATCTTTTTACACTCAAAGCCAACATTTCAAAGAAAGATCTATTGCTGTATCACATTTTCTGCCACCAGCACAAAGCAGACATATTTAACTTGACTTTTTTTCATTTACAACCCTTATGAAATTTTGTATTGATGTCATGTATTTGGTTATATCCAACATATAATGAAACCCTTTAGCCATTTAATGTAAGGGAATAAAAATTAAAATGCATTGAGTTATGTGAATAGCATACTATTGCCAGCTTTACATATTTTCTTTAAGGTACTACTGGCCTTACATATTTAAGGAAATTTTGATATGGCAAAGCATTTTTGAACAAAAGAATGCATGCATTTTAAAGAACCAGCATAGGATTAATGAAGAAAAATCTTGCAATAGATTACTAGGAGAAAAATATTTATACAGAAAAATACTGAGGCCCAAGAATAGTAATTACATCCAAATAAATTTTATATTAAATCCTTACTATTTTAAAGCACAGTATTATTTTTCTGGAGAACAAATGGTTTCAACAGTCTCTATGATGAAACAATTGAAAATATTGAATGTTTCATAGCTGTGATTTAAAGATGTATATCTATGGCATGATATATATTGTTCTAAAGAAGGATGGCTTAGTTCTTAAATCTGTGACCACATTATACCTCTATATCTGGCTTAAATCTTGATAGTATATGATTGCAAACAACTAAAAAATTAGAAACACGTGGATGATTGGCATATTTACCTACTTGTTTGACTTACTGAAAGAGTTCTCTTAGGATAACTGAAAATATATTCTATTTCTCAATTATCCGAGGAAAGTTGCCCTAATAAATAGTGGACTTCTAAATTCTGATGAGTGAGCTATTCAAAGGCTGGATTTTAGTAACAGCTAATCTAAAAGTTTGCCGAGAACACACAGACAAGCATTCAGCCTAAGCCTGCATGACAGTTCCTAATGACAGAGTAGATGTTCGGAGGGGGTGGGAAAAAAATGAGCTCATCTTTGTCTATCCAGGTTTTGAGGACTTTTATGTCTAAATCAGGTTTCACTCCAAATGAGCAATATAAAGGCAAATGGTTATTCATTTTGTGGGCACATGAAATGTAACTAGATAGTGTTTTGTAAATGCTTCATCTTTATCTGTAGACAAGTGCCAAATTAATTCCATGCTCACAATGTATGCCAAATAGGAGAACTGAGGGAGGCTTTAAGATGACTTAGGCATCCAAATGTGTTAAACAGTAGAGTGATGAATGGTCATAGGATTTGCAGGCCCACATTGATAGCCATCCCATAGGTTATTTAATGAGTTCCATCTTTCTTTTGGTACTGTTTACCCTAAATGTCCTAAACTCATCTAGAAAATGATTTTCAGAACTGAGAACAAGTTCAAGGATTTGTTCTGTGACATAATAGTCCATACAAGTTATTTCTAATACTCTGATTTGATGTTTAGTATTGTCTACCCTAAATATGTCATGTTCAATTATATTTTTAAACAAATAGTGCTTGTATGAGAAAATAAGTTTTTGATGTTTTAGGTACATTGTTAATTACTCAGAAATATTGCTATTGCTCACCTTTTTCAATAATTCTGTACATGCATGCATTGTACATGTCACTTACAATGACAGATGTTCTCTAAGACAAATAAATTACTCATCATAAGAGATTTAAAGCCACAATGAATCAAACCTATACCAAATGATAAAATCATGCTATTGTGTTCCGATTTAAGATTTTCTGTTCCCAAAACTGCTTCAAAACATAAGGTCTCTGCTCATAAAAATGTAACTGTTTGACAGAGAGAAAGGCTTAGATGTTGTCCTGCAGCTTAGGAAACTCCCAATAACCTGCTGGGTAATAGGCAAGTGTTTCATTACAAATCTTGCCCCAGGCAGGTGTCCACAAGCCATATTCTTTCATGTTCAGTCTTTGCCAAGACAGCAGTATTTTCTACTGTAGACTAGAATTTTGTCTTTTTGGTTTAGCAACTAGTCAGAGAAGTACAGAAAACTTGGTAATACTGGTTAATTAAAAGGACATTTAAAATTAGAAGGGATTTTCTTACTTTAAATTTATTTACCTACATAAATGATGCATCTAATTTTTCTTTGGAATGTTAAGTAAAAGATGTGTTTATATCTGGCTGCATGTTGTATGAGATGTGTCTGTCATTGTTTCACTTTGTGTTTATTCTGTGTGCATTTTTTATGTGATGTGTATCTCGTTGTACATCGTGTATTATGTATTTATAACTTCCTGCATGTCGTATTAGAAGCATCTTTCACTGTTGCACGTTACGTGAGAAATGTTTATACTGGTGCATGTTGCATGAGATGTTTCTTTCACTGTTCCACATTGTGTAATATGTGTTTATATCTTGCAGCATATTGTAAGAGATGTATCTTTCACCGTTGCATGTTGTATAAATTTTTATACTGAGTTCGTATTTTAAAAGATGTGCCTGTCACTGTTGCTTTATGTGTAAGTTGTGTTTATAACTGTCTTCCTGTTGTATGAGATGTGCCTTTCACTGTTCTATGTCTTATAAGAAGTGTTAATACTGGATATATGTTGTATAAGATATGTCTGTCCCTGTTAGCAGTTGTGGCAGATATGTTTAAAACTGGCTGCATGTGGTATAAGATGTGTCTGTCACGGTTGCACGTTGTGTATGGAGTTTTAATACTAGTGCATACTTTATAAGATGTGTCTCTCACTGCTGCATGTTGTGTAAGAAATGTTTATACTGGGTGCGTGTTGTAGGAGATGTGTCCTTCACTGTTGCACGTTGTGTAAAGATGTGTTTATAACTTGCTGACTTTTGTAAGAGAGGAGTCTTTCACTGTTACACATTGTGTAAGAAGTATTTATAATTAACTGCCTGTAGTATGAGATGTGTCTTTCACTGTTGCATGTTGTGTATTGGATGCATGTTGAATGAGATGTGTCTCTCAATGTTGCACCTTATGTAAGATGTGTTTATAGATGGCTGCATGTTGTATGAGATGTGTTGCTCACTGCTGCACATTTTATGAAAGTGCATGGATTATAAGGTGTGTCTGTTATTGTTCCACATTGTAGGAGAAGAGCTTATACTGAATACATGTTGCATGAGATGTGTCTTTCACTGCCGCACATTGTGAGATATGTTTATAACTGACTGTGTGTTGTATAAAATGTCTGCCACTGTTGCAATTGTGTATGAAGTTTTAATACTAGATACATGATTTATAAGATGTGCCTGCCACTGTTGCTTTGTGTGTAAGTTGTGTTTGTATCTGGCAGCCTGTTGTATGAGATGTGTTTTTCACAGTTCTATGTCTTATAAGAAGTGTTAATACCGGATGTATGTTGTATGAGATGTGTCTGTCACTGTTGCACATTGGGGCAGATATGTTTTATAACTGGCTGTTTGTTGTATAAGATGTGTTTGTCACTGTTGCACATTGTATATAGGTTTTTAATATTAGTGAATGTTTTTAAAGATGTGCCCGTCACTGCTGCACACTCCATAAAATATGTTTATTATTTGCTGCCTTTTGTGTGGCATGTGTCTTTCATTGTTTCTTTCTGTGTTTGCTGTGTTTATAACTGGTTGTATGTTATATGAGATGTGTCTTTCACTGTCCAGGTTGAATAAGAAGTGTTTATACTGGGTGCATGTTATATAAGATGCATCTGTCACTGTTGTATGTTGTATAAGTAGTGTTTATTCTGACGGCCTGTTGTATGAGGTGTGTCTTACACTGTTTCACCTTATGTAACAAGTGTTTATAGTTGTCTGTATATTGTATGAGATGTGTCATTCACTGTTGCACATTGTATGAGATTGCACGTTGTATAAGATGTGTCTGTTATTGTTGCACATTGTATGAGACGTGTTTATGCTGAATGCATATTGTTGGAGATGTGTCTGTCACTGTTGCACGTTATGACAGATATGTTTATAACTGGATTCATGTTGTATGAGATGTGTCTGTCACTGCTGCACATTGTGTATGAAGTTTTTAAGCTAGGTGTATGTTGAATAAGATGTGTCTGTCACTGAAGAACATTGTATAAAATGTGGTTATACAAGGGACATTTTGCCTCAGATGTGTCTGTCACTGTTCCACATTGTGTAATATATGTTTATAACTGGCAGCATTTTGTTTGAGATGTGTCTTTCACTGTTGCACATTGTGTAAAAGTTTTTATACTGGGTTCATTTATCTTATTTTTTTATTTTAAAGGTGTGGAGTACAATTCAGGAGTAGGTATACAAATGGTCATTGTACAGGTAAAGTTTAGGCCTCACTTTGGTCCCCACTTTGCCTGGTTTGAGATCAGGTACCCTTTTTGATGAAGTGTGTTCCCTTCCCTCCCCTGGCAGTTTGCCACTACTACCAATCCCTTTGTTATAGTATTATGATAGAAAGTAGACTGGATAAAAAAATGTGCTGCATATACATGATGGAAGATTATGCAGTCATAAAGAAGGGCAAAATTATGAACTTGGTTTCATATTTTAAAAGATGTGCTGTAAAGAAGGACAAACATATGAACTTTGCAGCAACTTGGATGAATTTAGAGTAGATCATACTCTGATCTATCACAGAAACAAAGAACAGAGTACCATATGTTTTCACTCATAAGCAGAACTTGAACAATTATTATAATATTGTAAGAAAGAGATTGGCAAACTGGGAATCCTAGTGAGAAACTGTTAGGGGAGGGGGGTGGATTGGCAGTTGAGGAAAACTGCTAGGGGAGGGAGGTACCCTTATCAACAAGGTTACCTGCATAATCAACATTTGTATACCTAACCCTGAATTGTACCCCACATCTTTATAATTTAAAAAATGCTGTACAAAAATAAAAGATGTGCCTCCCTGTCACTGTTGCTTCCTGTGTAAGTTGTATTTATAACTGGCTACATGTTGTTTGAGATGTGTATTTCACTGTTCCACATTGTATAAAAAATGTTCATACTGGGTACATGTTGTATAGGATGTGTCTGTCACTGTTGCACGTTGTATAAGAAGTGTTTATAACTGGCTGGGTGTTGTATGAGATGTATCTTTCACTGTTCTATGTCTTATAAGAAGTGTTAATACTGGATGCATGTTGTATGAGATGTGTCTGTCACTGTTGCACATTGTGGCAGATTTTTTTTTTAAGTGTTCCGTTGTGAGCTTGTTCTTTTTTTTAACATATTTTTTATTTTAAAATTGTGGGGTACAATTAAAGGTTAGGTATACAAATATGCATTGTGCAGGTACCCTTGTTGATGAGGTGTGACCCCCCATCCCCAGACAGAAATACCATTAATCCCACCTCCCTTCCAATCCCTGCCCCCCCATAGTTTCCCACCACTGTCAATCCTTTTCTTATAGTATTACGATAGTTGTTCAAGGACCACTTATGAGTGAGAACATGTGATACTCAGATCTTTGTTTCTGTGAGAGATCACTCAGTATTATAAATTCCAGTTTCATCCAGGTTGCTGCGAA